>BGNK01001014.1:0-179018 GCA_003297005.1 Symbiodinium sp. clade A Y106
AGGGCACGCACAGCAGAGCACAGCAGGGCACAGCAGGGCACAGCAGGGCACAGCAGGGCACAGCAGGGCACAGCAGGGCAGCAGGCAGCAAAACACCGGGCAGCAGGCGGGGGGAGCAAAGCAACAATACTACTGTATACTACTACTACTACTACTACTACTACTACTACTACTACTACTACTACTGCTACTACTACTACTACTACTACCACCACTACGGACCTGCGGGTTGGCTGCATTTCGGTTGCACCACGTTCTTTGCTCCACCGCAGCCATTTCCGCAGCCCGGCCAGCCCAAGCCATTCAGAGCTCATCCTGCCATGCCCCCTGCCGCATCTGCCGCCACCGGGAGCCCTCTGGCGAAGAAGACGGGCTCTGCGACCCTTGCGCTCACTTCCGCCGTATCCAAGCTACAGGGGCGCGCACTCCCGCCATGGCACAATGCCGTGCAGTGCACCTAGGCAAAGGCAAGAACAAGGGCAAACACTTCGTACGAGGCAAGGGCAAAGGTGGCAACCCAGGAGTGGACATGGAAAATTTGGTGCGCTCGGCTGCCCAGGCTGCCGCAGATGCCACCGCAGCCGCGCTGCGAGGACGATGAGGGCGGCTCAGTCGGAGTGTTCGATGTTTTTGATGTACAGAGACCTTGCATGCTCCTGAGCGCAGACTTGAGCGCGCTTGCACTGCCCGGAGAGTTTGCAGAGCCACCCAAACACCCCTTCCTCGGCGTGCGCATCGGCGAAGCCGCCAACCTGGGCCCGCCGGACGCTGCACGCTCTTGCTCAGATGGGCCTTTGCCGCCCCGCAGGACCTCCTGTATCGGACGCGGAGACGCTTTCGGACACTCTTAGTGCCCAGACAAATTTTACCTCGCCGCGAGAGGACCTCGCCTCAGCAAGAGTAGTCAAGGCGGCCAAGAAAAATCAGGGGGTCAAGAAAAACACCAATTTTGCCAAACGCCCCCCTAGGACTGGCCTGGAGCCCCAGGTCCTTGAAATCTGCTCGCTGGACGTTCCGGGTGGCCTTGTGGGGGGTCCCTTTTTGGGAGAGGCCAAAATGGAACTTGGGTATTGGGACCAGTACTGGTCCGAGGAGAACCTGCTCCGGTACCGGGCCTATCATCGTGGGTGCTACCGTCCCCACGGCTGTGGAGAGGCGGGCGAGCGTCTTGGGTCGCTCTGCGCCCTCGAGGTCGAGGGGCTTACTAGGCCTTGAGTTTAGGGTTAGTGATAGTCTTCCCCAATACTCTATTCTCACGATTAAGGCCTCTATACCAACATGCTTTGTGCCCATAAACTTTACATAAGCCCGAGAAGCCCTTTTTTTCGTGTCTGTTAGAATCCCGTACAGGGACCCTTGCCTTCTTATCAAGGCCCCTTTCCCGTTGATCTCAGCTCAGGGAAGCCAGACTCTTGTGTCTCGGGGTGTTGATGCCAACCGGCGGGTGCAGAATGTGCAGCTGCCATGGCCCACATCGCGAACCTTTGTACAGAGAGGGTTAGCTTCTACTTATTGGATGTAAACTTAACTTTTCAACTTTTTGGGTTCTTACAAGCTAGTCGATTCTGAAAGTTTCAACTTTTAGTTCCTTGGGTTTTTGGGCCAGTGAGTCTAGGGGCCTTGGGACTCTAGCTTCTTGGTCAAAAGCCAATTTGTGAAGATAGATCGTTCGTTGGGTGAAGATTTGGGGGGGGCTCTTGGAGAGTGTCGATTTTAGGGTTTAGGGTTTAGGGTTGGGTCTACCGTAATTATGTTCCATGCCAGGGTGGCTGGTGATGAATTATGGGGTTTACGGGTTTGGGGTCGTTGGTGTGCAGATCGAAGCCCTTGCACAACCGTGGCGAGAGTGCGTACAGTTTGAGTGGCGGAGTGAGGCGCCGAAATATCGGACTGCAGAAGCCTGCAGCAGGAGGATGTTAGGGCTTCTGGTTTGGTCAGGGCTTTCGGGCTTCAGGGTTACCTTCAACTCTTAAATCCAAAACTGATATGCTATTCCTTTGGATTCCGCAAGAAAAAGACAGAACATATCTCGGCCAAAAACTCTAAATATAAGATCCTTCTATTATAAGGATAGACACTACGAAGCTTGCTTCGGTCCTCCAGCAGTGCCCTAATGGTGTCCTCTTCCTGGGACTGAAGAGTAGGAAGTCGGTTACCCCTGGTTTCAAGGAGTTACTGGGGAACCCAAATGGCCCTAAGTACCTATACGGGGGATACTTACCCAAGCCATAATAGTAAATCCTGCTACAGAAACCCTTCTGTCTACTGTAATAAGTACTCAGGACCCTTTGGGGAACGTAGTTTTGGTGTTTTGGGAATACGGTACCCTCCAAGAATTGGCCCAGTGCTCATTTCTTCAAGGCCCCACGAGGGAAAGATAAGGCCAGCATCGCGGCTTTTGACACATATTATGGGTTCAGGGTTTAGGGTTGACACAGAATACTACTAGGATTTAGATACTTTTTGGCATCCGCAACACAAAATAGGAGTTTTGGCCGGGCTAGGGTACCAAGACCATCACCCTTAGCTCTAAACCCTGCTATGAGTTTCGAAAACCCAACAACGGGGTCTGAACTGTTCTTCATGATACCCCTTTACAGTCATTTCCTATCAATAGTCCTAACATAACGCACTAGACGCCCTTAACTCCAGACGCAAGTGCACCACAGGAGTCATTAGAGTAGAAGCCCAAATGTTTGAAACCGAATAGTCTCAATCGTTAAGAGTAATATATAGGGAATCCCAGCACTATTTGGCCTTGATCCGGTTTCCAACTTTATGGGGTTTCCTAAACCCCAAACCCTAGACTTTAAACCCCTAGACCCTAAACCCTAAACCCTAAACCCTAAATCCCTAAATCCCTAAACCCCTAAACCCCAAATCCTGAAGACCCCTTACGATAATCGCCTAAATTTATGGGGCTTACTGTACCTGCCCGGAGGTTTTTTTGTCTCTCGAGCCGCTTCCACAGATCGTGTCAGGGTCACAGCTTCCTAAACCTGAAAGCCCTCCTCAAGCAATCCGAACAAGTGCATACGATCACCGAAAAGCGTACATCACATGTAACTGTTGGGACACAGTGCCAGTGTACCCTAAACCCTAAACCCTGATTCCCCAACCCTGGGCCCCATTTTAGCCGACGCTGTGACCCTGGCCCCCTTTCTGCAATGGCTCCTATGGAAGAGCTGGTCAAGAACGTCCCCAAGGGGAACGCCACGAAGGATTTAGAGTCTACAGGGTTTAGGGTCTAGGGTTTGGGGTTTAGGGTCTAGGGTTTAGGAGATACTGTAGCAAACCTAAGCGTTTCATGGCTCAAGATGGCCCCAAAGCAGCGAGGACATTGAAGAATGGTCCAACGAGGTGGATGAGGTCACCTCCCAGATTCGCGGCATCATTGATGGCACCCGGGCGAAATAACAGAACACAAAGCAGAAGAACACACAGACCCTAAACCGTAAGCTCCAAAGAACTCCGAGACTTTGAACCCTCAGCGGTCCTGGACACACGCCAGCAAAAAACTCTGAATTCAATGGCTCGGAATCAGCAAACCTCCACACCACCGACCCTCCAAACAAGAACAACGGAGGTCCTGAATAGTTAGAAAGATGTTCCCGTTATAGTCACTGAACGGTTAGAGGCCAGAGCTGTTTTGCAACTCCTAAGATTCTCGAATGCAAGAAATAGCAAAGTACACCACGCTTGCCTAGCAATGTGGGTTTTGGAGGCCGCTGGTATTGGTTCTCAAACCTGCGCCCACTGCACTCCTTTTTAAGGTTTGTGTATAGGCCACTGTGCGGGTGGCTCCTGCTTGGGCTGAGGGTGTAGAGATCTTCATCTGGGTCTGTGTAGGGGTATGTGGGTTCATTGCTTTTGTGTTTCGCGGCTGAAAACGATGCCTTATTCCAGACTCCTGCCATACGCTGACATCGAAGCCTACACTAAAAGCCATACTTGGAGGGTCGGGGGACTTAGTAAGTAGGTAGTAAGTAAACTTATAAGTACCCTAAAAGGGACCCTAATTGGGGTTATGGTACTTATAAGTCCCAAAAATAAACAGTTACTAAGTCNACTTAGTAAGTAGGTAGTAAGTAAACTTATAAGTACCCTAAAAGGGACCCTAATTGGGGTTATGGTACTTATAAGTCCCAAAAATAAACAGTTACTAAGTCCCCCGACCCTCCAAGTAATTAAGCCTATTGTACAGCCTTGTACTCTCAACGGCTGACCCCAAGCACAAAACCGGAGTGATCTCCAAAAACACGAAACCATAAGCTGAAGGTACCATCACTGACTTCGACGCCTTTGACAAGCAGTTGGCCCTCAAGGTGTGCGCAACGTCTTTCTAAGTGCCCGATTCCGTAGTAGTCTAGGGTTGAGGGTTAACGGCCCGTTAGCTTGGGTTTTGCGGTGTATCAGATCCTTTCTCTCGCCTCTAAGCGTCTAATTACCATCATTCCGAACAGGTGCGGCGGTTTTATGAATTCAGGAGAGCTCTCCGAGTTCGACGGAATCAGTTCCCGGACAAGGTAGGTTTACATATTAGGATGTTAGTGCGTGTATGCAGAGCTGGCTGGTTTAGCTGCCCTGTCACAGGTAGTTCTGGCGTAGAATTTAAGTATCCGTTTTAGAGTTTAGGGCTCAGGGTTTGAATAGAGTTATCCTAGCACAGATTCGCGTGTGACCGACGGTCTAGGCTTGCAAACCTCGTTGTCCATGTCGTGAAGACATCAGACGCGCGCGCGCGAGTTTGCAGACGAGGACACGAGGACGAACAAGGCGACCATAGCTGCAATCACGAAGATCCTCAGAGATGGCGGGCACCTCAGCCCCTTCAACTCGAGGGGCTGACCGCCAGTTTGGGTTGATGCATCTTCCTCTTTTGCCCGAGGTGTATCGACTCTCTTATGACCAGCCTGAAGGCTGGGTCCCACTGATGGTCACAGGACCCAAGTCCCAAACCTTTTCGCCGAATTCCTCCTGGAAGTACCCAGACAGCCCGAAACTTGCCATCTGACGGAGAAGACTGTTGCGGAGCTGGTGGGAGTGACACCTTGACCATAAACCCTAAAACGCCACACCCTAAACCCCAAACTTTTAAACCCTATCTATATATATATATATGTATACATCTATAAGCCCTCAAGCCCTAAAGTCCAATCTCTAAAACCTCAAACCCATCGGGGCAATAGACGGCTTGGCTGCTCCACCAGGCATCCCAGATGATGCTACGATCAAACTTAGTTTCGGGTTCAGTTTAGGTGGACCCTAAACTCCTGAAGTCTCAACCCTACACCTGTGCAGTGTCACTTGGAGGGTCGGGGGACTTAGTAACTGTTTATTTTGGGGGACTTATAAGTACCATAACCCCAATTAGGGTCCCTTTTAGGGTACTTATAAGTCTACTTACTACCTACTTACTAAGTCNTGGAGGGTCGGGGGACTTAGTAACTGTTTATTTTGGGGGACTTATAAGTACCATAACCCCAATTAGGGTCCCTTTTAGGGTACTTATAAGTCTACTTACTACCTACTTACTAAGTCCCCTAAAGACCCTCCAAGCAACAAGTCTACCATCCCCAAAGATCCTTGCAATCGAACAGAAACCAACAGTAAGAAGCCGTACAGCCTCGCTCCTAAAGCGTAAACCTGAAAACATGGTAACCATGCCCCCTTATACCTAGGTCGCCCAGTAGTACCCTTGTGCTTTTTGTGATGGGGTCTCCGTTTCCAAGGAAGAGTGCCAGGAAATAAGGCATAACTGGGAATCTGGACATCCGCAAAACTCCAAGAATTTCCTGAACCCCAAACATCTAAACTTAAGCCCTGAACTCTGAACCCTGCCCTAAACCCTAAATCCCTAAAGCACAAACCCCGAACCGAAACTTAGACCTCAGAGTTTGAAGCCTAAACCTGGAAACCTCAAATGCCCCAAATCCATCCCTCCGTAATTGAAGACGGTTTAGGGTTTAGGGTTTATATAACCCTACCATAATTGACTTTGTTATAACCCTTTTCGGATCCCTTTTGACCCTAAACCCGACACTCTAAAACCCCTAAAGCTCTACCTAAGGGTCCTCATGTTTAGGCATTAGGCCTTATAGGATTTATCAAGATTTGGTCCTTATGATTTAGGGTTTAGGGTTTAGGGGTTTAGGGTTTAGGGTTTATCAGGATTTGGTCCTTATGGCATCAGGATCGAGCCAAGCAGATACGCAAGGAGGAGGCCGAGGAGCGACGGTGGCCCGGCAGATCTCAACTATGCTTTCGTCGATTCTTCACTGTTCGTAGGTTCCTTTTAAGGGTTTCTGTAGGGGTCATACGAGTCATACGTGCATAGGGAGTAAGGAATATGCAGAAAGGCTTAAAGCAAGGATCTCTGCTATAATTCATGTAGAGTGTGTTCCTCAATCAAGGAGTTGTGGAGTCTTTGGGTTTCTCTCAGGGGCCCTCGTAGCTGGTATGGGCTTCCTGTTAAGGGCGTCTAGACGTCTAGAAGGGTGGTAGTTAGTACAGGGGCCTCATACTTATAGTACAGTAGGGTTTAGGGTTGGGGGGTTTTAGGGTTTGGGGGTTTAGGGTGGGGTGATCAGGGTTTAGGGGTTCAAAGGTTGAGGGTGTAGGGTTTAGGATTTAGGGCCTGAGGTTTGAGGGTTTAGGGTTAACTGTCAGGGTTTGGGATTTAGGGGCTCAGGGTCATAGTTAGCATAGGGGGTCTTTTACGGGTTTCTTTAAGCGGACCCGAATGTTCTTACGATTTAGGGTTTGGCTTTGTTTTCGGTGTAAGAGTTCGGGCTTTGTCACTTTGGTTCATGTGTTTTGCTTTTTTCGGGTTTAGCGATTATTGAGCTTGTTTACGATGTAGGGTTCAGGGTTTAGGGATTTGATTGGGTGCTGGCGCTTTAGGGGAGGGTTTAGGACTTAGCGTCACTAGGGTTACTAGGATCAATATAAACTTCAGGTGCTATATCCAGGAGCTTGAATACAGTAGTTATCTGCATGCATCCTGCATTTTTGCGGAGAATGGGAGCACAAGAGCGTTGCAGAGGTGTTTGAAATACCTGCACTTGTCGTAATCGAGCCCCCAAGCTTTAAAACACCCAACGATTCACACTCTGGGCCCACAGCCCTAATTGAACCCGAAACCCTAAAACCCCGAAACCCTCTACAGCCTTAAACCCCATAAGACCTAAACCCGAATCCAAGAGCCCCAAAACGCCCGGAAGCCCCAAACTCCAAAGCTATGCTCTCGACTGTCTGGTTCTTAGTCGGGAATGGGGGAATGGGTTCTACGGACTACTAGAAGGGACCCTTAAGGGGCTATCACACGGATCCATTCCCCCATTCCCTACTAAGCACCAGACAGTCGAGGTTGAGATATTTCTTGAATGGCGTCGAAGGCAAGGGCGAAGGCCGCTAATGTCCGGAGGGCGACTGCGGTTAGGGTTTAGGGTTTAGGGTTTCGGGTCTAGCTTAGATAGCCAATGGGAGACCTTCAAGCTTTATTTGGCCTTGTGTGTTTGATCTACATTAGAATGTTTAGGTTGTTTGGGCCCAGTTATTGAAGAAGAGAGTTACATAGGGAGGGGCAAGGACTTAGTGTTTGGTGTACTGCAGTACTGCACGGGTCACAGCTTAAGGGTTCACGGGCCCCTAAACCCTTTGGTGCTTATGACTTGTCTTTAGCCGAGTCCCGGGTTCTGGAGTACCATACTTTACTACTTTTTTGGGTGACCTGTTCCTTACAGGAACCATTCGGACATGACAGTTCATACTTTTTCTCTTCAAACTCCAGTATGGTTCAGACTCCAGTCCCGTTCAGGACTTCGACTTAACCTACATTGAACTACCAAAACCTGCCTTCTTGGAGGGTCCCTATACATCCCATGTTAGAGTTTATATTAGGAACCTACAACAAAGTCGGTTATGGTATCTTAAGGTAAGTCCTGGGTGAATCTTTAAGCAAAAGTCTGAGCCCCTAAACCCTATCCGCGGAGCCCCGCGCAAAGCCTATACCCCCCTTAAGCCCTAGATGGATCCCAAAACCGAATCCGTACACCCCAACCCTAGAGAAAGCCTGTTGAGCTGTTGTTAGTCTGAGCCACAAGCCGGGAAACGGCTGGCACACAGCGGCGGAATTACCGGGTTCTTTCTGAGAACCCTCTCTGTTCCCTTAGGGCTTAGGGTCGGGGGTTTAAATATCGTTTGGGGTTCAGGGGTCTGCTCATCTACCTCCCAGATGCTCCAGGCAAGAAGTACAAGTGGTGGTGCAAGAGATGCTTCGTCGAGTACTACATCGATTTGCCTGAAGGCTGGGATCTTTGTGACGTAGACCTGTGGTTGATGACCCCGCACGCGGATTGTAACGGGGATCCTAGTTTGTAAAGCGCGTAAAGAGGTGGGACGGCCCCTATACGAACCCACGTACTAAGCCCGAAAAGTGTGAAAGCATCAAGGCCTCACGGCCCACTACTTTGTTTAGGGCCCTATGCCACAATGCAGTTTTCGGGATTAGGGCTTAATTCCAGAGTAAAGTTTTCAGGATTCAGTGCTCGGGACCCTGAAGCCCTAGCCCACCAAGCGCCATGAGCGGGCCGACACAGGCAAGTGTACTCGCTGCGGGCAGTCTGACAAGATGATGTCCCAACAGGAGCGAGGCTGTTGTTTAAGGCTGGTTTTGTGGGGTTTAGGGTTTAGTGTTTCTCAATGAGTTTGTTCGCCTGTAGTTTTCGAAGGCTGTACTATGTACCACGATCTCCATGATTAGCTCAGCTATGGAACGCGAAGCACCATAGAGGCAGCCGTGATGGAAACAAGAGCCCAGGGTTAAGGGCTTAATGACTTTGATGAGCACGGCAGCGAGCGACTAAGCATTCATGCAAACGCGGCAGCCCTAAGCGCAACCCAAGGTCTCATATTGCCTAGGCCCATCGACTCCAAGTACCCTACACCTGACACCCTACCCTAAAACCCCCCAAAACCTACGTCAAGCCCATCGCTCTACCAGCGTTGGTTTGAGAAGCTCAGCCCAATGACAGCCCATGGGTTGAAACTTTACCGGATTATGTACATCCTAGCTTACAGCCTGCAACCTTCAAGCCTAAACCGGTCTGTTTGTTAGGGCTTCTAGGTCGGAGGATGAGCGGGCTTCAAGACTTGTACATCCCCAACCCTGCACCCCAAATCACTTTCGACAGCGTGCTGGCGCCATTTGAGGAATCGTAGCTTCGCAGGTCCTAAAGCCGGCAGGATCAGTTGGCTTTATCCCAACATCCGAAATCCCCCAACCGTCTGAACTCAGAAGCCCTCAAGCAAAACATTAAACCCCTCAACTCTGAAGCCCTAAATTCCGAAACCCTCGCCCTAGCCGGCCTCGAAGCCACGACCCTGCGCCGTAGATTCGCAAAGAAACCCACAAACTGCTTGAAGAGCCTTCAAAACCACCGAAAAACCTAAGCCCTAAGCCCACCACGAACTGCTTCAAGGGCCTTCAAAACCACCGACAAGCCTAAGCCCTAAACCCACCACGAACTGCTCCAAGAGCCCTCAAAACCACCGAAAACCCTAAACCCTAAACCCACCACGAACTGCTTCAAGAGCCCTCAAAACCAGCGAAAAACCTAAGCCCTAAACCCTAAATCCCTAAATCCCTAAACCCTAAATCCCTAAACCCTAAACCCTAAACCCCCTGAGCCCTAAATCCCCTGAGCCCTAAACGACAGGAGCGGTGGGCCGAACTCATGGGCCTCTTGGGAGATTTAGGGTTTAGGGTTTAGGGATTTAGGGATTTAGGGTTTAGGGTTTAGGGTTTAGGGATTTAGGGATTTAGGGATTTAGGGTTTAGGGTTTAGGGATTTAGGGTTTAGGGTTTAGGGTTTAGGGTTTAGAATTTAGGGATTTAGGGATTTAGGGTTTTGGGATTTAGGGATTTAGGGATTTAGGGATTTAGGGTTTAGGGATTTAGGGTTTAGGGTTTAGGGTTTTTTTCTGAGAGAGGTTTGTTCACGTAAAGTAGGTAATGTAGGAACCTGATTAAGAAATCTTGGGCCTTGATCAGGGTTCCTTCTATGAACCCTATGATTTTGGTGTCATAGGCCCATGGTTTCTTCATCAGGTTCCTACATTAGATTTGGGATAACTTTTAGTTTCCCTTATTTTGGCCCCTAATTTCAGATAGTTTTGTGGACTGTTGAAATCTCAGACCCTGAATCTCCGCACTGCGGAATCATCCTAGTTTCTGAGGTTCCCCACTAGAGGGTCGGGGATGTCGTCAATAGTTTTGAAGTAAGGTCATAAGTCCCATCAACAGGGGAAAGCCCCTGCTCTTTATCCTCTCGGGCTGATGGTTTAGGCTTCAGGGTTCAGGGTTTGGGGTTTACTGTTTAGGGGTTGGCGTGGGCTAGGTCTCAACCTTACAAAGACCGACAGACCAAATCCCGTCACTGTGGGGGGGGGGGGGGTGGCGGAGGGCAGCAGGCTCAAACCTCGAAGTCTGCCCACAGAGCAAGGCTCTCTCTCTACAAAGTGAGCCCAAAAGGCCAAGACATAGGCCCAAAATTGTAGTAAGGTGTTAAAGTTTCAGGTATATCCGGTATATCTTTTCATGAAAAGCTGTCCTTTGTTGGATAACGTGGAACTTAAGCCTGCGCCCGGCCAAAAGCCTTGATGTGAACAAAGGATCCCACACCAGAGCCCTGAAGCCTAAGTCCTAAGCCTTAAACCTGAACCCTAAACTCTGAGCCCTAAACCGTGAACCCTCAACACTATCCCACTTTAGCTATAACACCTTGGCGTTCTTCTGGTTGGCTCTTAGGTCTTTTACTTTTTGGATCCTATATAAGCTATAATAAGGAGGCTATAAGTTTAACTTTTGGGAGGGGTTCAGAAGTCAGCCAAGACACTTTTTGGAGCCCCCGAAACTCGGACGTCTGAAACCCGAAGGATCTCTATATCCAAAGGAAGTTGTTAGGATCTTTACAGCAAGCACGCAACCCTACGTTTTAGGGTTTAGGGTGTTTAGGGAGCCTATAAAAGCCGCTAGTATCCTATAGATGCCCTGTCGAAGGCCTATTTAAAAGCGCAAGCAGAATCCCGAAATTGAACGGCTTTGGTCTGCCCCCTTTGCGCGGCAAGGAAAGCTGGAGGATTTCAAGGAGACCAAGGCAAAGCACAAGTGGAGCCACTGCAGCTGAAAAGACCTTGGAGGGTTGAGCAAGGTTTAGGGGTTTACGGTTTAGGGTTTCAGGGGATTTAGGGTTTAGGGTTTAGGGTTTCAGGGGATTTAGGGGTTTACGATTTAGGGGTTTACGGTTTAGGGTTTCAGGGGATTTAGGGTTTAGGGTTTAGGGGTTTACGGTTTAGGGTTTCAGGGGATTTAGGGTTTAGGGTTTAGGGCTTAGGGATTTAGGGTTTCAGGGGATTTAGGGTTCAGGGTGAAGCCAGAAAGTTGGAACATCAATATCCTCATGCCCGTAAGGTAGAGTATAGGGGATCCTGGCACCAATCCTCCAAACCCATGTTCCAACTTTCTGGTGTTCACTGTAGGGTTTGAGGGTTTAGGGGTTCAGGCTTTCGGGTCATTATGATGGCTTTCGTAAGGTTTCTTCAGCGGTTTAGGGGTTTGGGGTTTATGGCTTCAGGGTTTGGGTTAAGGGGTTATGGGTTTACGGTTCAGGGGTTAGGTTTTGGGGTTAACGAGTAAGGTCCGTATAAGGCTTATATACCGGTTCAGAGTTTTCCAGAAAGGTCTAGGAATGATATGAGTGAACATATGTAGGCTCTGTAACTTAAGTCCTAAACCCTAAACCCTAAACCGTCATGGCCTGTTTAAGGGGGTCCGAAAAGGTTCTCCTTGGGGTAGTGTTTTGGAGTTTCATTGTTTTGGATTTAGAAACCCTATACCCCGAACCCTTGCCCTGAAAGTCTACTTGAAGGGGCAGGGGACTTAGTAAGGGTTCCTAAAGGGCTCCTTAAAGGGATCTATGGGGTTCCTTAAAGGGATCTATAGGGTTTAGGGTTTAGAGTCTACTTGAAGGGGCAGGGGACTTAGTAAGTTGGAATTAGGGTAACTCCATTTAGGGCACTTATAACTCTACTTCTAACCTACTTACTAAGTCCCCTGCCCCTTAACGTAATCCCAGCAAGAAACCTCAAAGGCCCAGCACACACTGGTCAAATCCTTTAGGACCAAATGATCCTAAAAACGGGGTAGGGTATGAGCCTCTACAGTAGAAGCCAGAAAGTTGGAACATCAGTAACCTCATGTCCTTAAAGTAACGTAAAGGGATTCCCAGCATGAATCACCCTAAATCGATGTTCCAACTTTCTGGGGTTCATTATAGGTATACCCAGAACCCTGGCCCTGAAAGTCTACAGACCTGAGCCCGCAAGCCTCCCAAAATCAGGGCTTTCAGGTCCACCCTAAGGGTCCAGGTATCTCTTTAGGAGGGTCCGGAATGTCCTAGGGAGAGTCCTTGGGTCCCTTTGGGGTCTCAGGAACCCTCAATTGTGAGGTTCCCCATTTTGTTAGGACCCTTAGGGCAGGGTTTTAAGCTGTTTAGCAACAAATCGAACACACATACCCAAACGCCTCAGCCCTACTGTAGGAACTTGATGAATCAACAAACCCTGGCCATAAAACCCCAAAACATCCCAAAAGATTGGTAATATAGGGGCCTAAGCAATTACCAATACTATTTTGGGGGTTCCTTATTAGAATTATAGTATAATGGGCCCCAAAAACCCTATTCTAATTCTTATCGCCCCTCTATATATATATATATATATATATATCATAACCCACATAAAGACCCTAACACAGACCCAGGGTTGCTAAAGCCTACACCCTGGAACCTGGATCCCTCCCAGGGAAAGACAAGTGGAATCGCTGGAAGAAGTCGCAGACCCTCCTTGGCAGGAGAAACGGAGTTTCGGGCTTTGGGCTTAGACTTGAGGGTTCAGGATTAAGGTTGTGGGTTTAGGTTTTAGGTGGTGTGTGGAAGGGTTTTGGGCTTAGGGTGTAGTTCAGAGGCTCAGGATGTCGGTGTCTCTAGTTCTAATTATGCCCCAAAACCCTATTCCAAGCATTAAGGCCCCTATAGTAATAGATCCTAAGTGAGAGGGTCCGCTTGGGCGGCAATGTCTAGAGTGACACACGGCATACCAGATGCTGTGGGCGGAGCGATGCTTGGTCGGAGAGCAAGTCTGGCTTCTGGACCTTCGTTCCCGGAAGTCACACGGTTTGACGTACACCCCTGCTTACAAATCCAAAGAGGGTCCATATATACTACCAGTATGGAATTAGGTCCCCAAAACCATAATAAGGATGGCCTCTTGGGACCTAATTCCAGAATTGTAGTTCATATGGACCCTCTAGCAAGGAGTGCGGCAGGGTGCCAACATGACATGAAGGGGTCCTAAAGAACTGGCCCTAAACCCTAAACCCAAATCCCTAAACCCCTAAACCCTAATGCCTAATCCCTACACCCTAAACGAGCTACGCCCTACACCCTAAACCCCTAACCCCTAAACCCCTAACCTCTAAACCCTAAGCCGACAGACTCCTGATGCCAAAACGACCCTAAGCAGTCCGAAGCCACAACCCCTAAACCCTACACCCTAAACCTTAAACCCTAAACCCTTAAACCCTAAACCCCTAAACCCCTAAACCCTACTCCTTACACCCTAAACCCTAAACCCCTAAGCCTTCCCTTAAACCCTAAGCCTTAAGCCCTAAACTCAGCGCCCTGAAGCTGAAGCTCAGAGGAGTCGTAACATCAACTACAAAGCCTGGGAGTTCTGGGAGCCGGACACCGATTCGGAGGAAGAAGGCTCCCCAAACCAACGAATGTCGGGGTGTTTCAGAGTTGTGAAGGGTTTAGGGTTTAGGGGTTTAGGTGTGTTCTTTTGTTGCGGGTTTGAGGGTATTCGGGGGCTTTAGGGGTTTGCAGGTTGAGGGGTTTTACCGGTTAAGGGTCTAGGGCTCTAGGCATTTAGGGGTTAGCAGGGGTTTAAGGACCTTACCCAAAGGATCCAAAGTATAGGGTCTAGGGTGCAGGGTCGGGTAGTTATCATCTAATTGATCACCTACTCCCCAACACCATTATCCTTTAAACCTCAGGTAACCGTTTCAAACCATAGGACAGTGTCGGTATTTAATGTTAGTTGGGGAACACACCGTAAACCTCATGGGACAAATTCGCCTTGGGAAGCCGTAAGTCAAAGGTTGCTATATAAGGTTCCCTTTCAGGGTTTCTCTAAGGGGTCCTTCACGGGCCCCTCCGTTTAAGGACCCCTGTAGTTAGTGCAGGCTAGCTGGTATTTTGCGGTGTGGATGACTGCTAGGTGATCGGATCCCCAGGGTTGAGGCTTGGATTGCGGAGTTGACCGGGTTTGATAATAGAGACTGTTGAAGATTCTAAACGGAGTACACATGACCTCAAATCGAAAGCGCTGCGTTTGAGAGCCCGCGCTTAAATCTGAAATCCTAAACTTCTAGATTGCACGGGTCTGTGTGGGGTCGTTTCTGGATCACGGGACGCCCTCACACTTTTTTGTCTGCCGCATAACTGTGTTCAGAATCAAGAAAGGCCTCATCAGCGTCAGTGCGAGTTCATTTTGCCTTTAAAGGCCCTAAAGGGCTAAACCCTGACCCTATAAGTCCCCTTAAAGCCCCCATTTAAAGAATCTTGCAGTACCTCTATAGATCCCTTAATGGCCCAGCCCCGAGAGGCGACCCGATCGTGCCAAAGGACAACCCCGAGTTCATGGCCGCTAGATACGAAAGTTGGTTACAGATTTGTCGGTTACGGTTTAGGGCTTATATAGGGTCCAGGGTCGGTTACGGTTTCGGCTTTATAGGGTGTGGGGTCGGTGTCTACTATTCTAGTGCTCTTAGGAAGTATATTGCAATCTCATACATAATACAAAGCTCACCAAGGGATGCCTGAACATATCATGTTTTTTTATTCTGGGTCTAAGGGTGTGTAAGATTAAGCCCACCAGCTTCAGGAGCAAAACCCGAGCCCCCAAACCCTAAACTCCTAATTTGAAAGCGAACCACAAAGACATGCAGTTTAGGGTTTAGGGTTTGGACTAATCCAGTCTGCAACAAAGAAGTTGGGCCGAAACAGGCTAAGCAGCTGACATGTCTGAACACACACCGTCATGCATGCGGATGTTTAACAAGTAGATGTTTTCCTAACAGTCCATGTGCCGATAATGTAATATGTATGTATGTATGTATGTATGTATGAATGTATGAATGTATGAATGTATGAATGTATGAATGTATGAATGAATGAATGTATGTATGTATGTATGTATGTATGTATGTGTTTACGTATGTGTACATATCCACATTCTGCCGCTACAGTTGCTAGAGAAGAACCCTTTCGACCGGACCGCAGTGCATACTCCTAGGTTCCCGAGTAGTACCCTTTTGCGCTTTTTGTTTTAGGGTCCCCTTATTAGAACCGAATAGTAAGAAAAAGGGTACCATTATTATAAAGGGTCTACTCAGGAACCTAGACTCTACAGTATTGGTACATGGACCCGGAGTGTTTGGCACAAGCAGGGAACCGAAAACCAAAACTCCAACACCCTAAGCCTCAGGGCCCTTTACCTTAACATAGGGGCCTTCATAATTAGGATAGGGTTTTGGGGCTCATTATACGAGAATTATAACCAGGAACCCCCAAATTGGTATAGGTAACCATTAGGGCCGAAACCCTACACTTTTTGGTCAGGTAGAGGAGCTTGTAGATTAAGTTCCGATATGCATCCCCCCCTGCAGGTCCCTAAACCCCAAACCCTAAACCTTCCATAGGGGGTTATAAGAGCTACTAGGTCGCCCAACCCCAACCTGACGCACTGTTGTGGGGAAGACTTCCCCAAATCATAATACTAATCCCTATTATAGAAATCCTACATTCTACTCTATATATAGGTACCTTGGACCCTTTGTGGTGATCTTTCTGAAAGTTCTAGGACATCTTCAGAAACCAAGGCTATGGAGGCGGATCTCAAGGATCGAAAGAAGAAGCTGACAGTTTGCAGAAAGGCTTTCAGGGTTTTTAGGGCTCTAGGGTTTAATGCCGTAGAGCTCTGAGGCTTGAGAGCTTTAGATTTAGGGTTGAGGGCGGTGTAGAGCTTTGGGTTTTAAGTCGGTTTAGGGTTTAGTGTTTAGGGTTTAGGGATTAGGGAGTTAGGGTTTAGGGTTTAGGGGTTTAGGGGTTTAGGGTTTAGGGTTTACGGGTTTAGGGTTTAGGGTTTAGGGGTGTATCGCCTCGGCTAGGGTGTATATGGCATTGGGGTTTGGGATGTACAAGTTGGAGGTTATGCCCTAGTCTGATTATTCAGGCTGCTTTGCTTAGTTTGCGCTTCGGGTGCTCAGGATCCCACTTGGAGGGTCGGGGGACTTACTAAGTAGTTATGCCATAGAGTCAAAAGTACCATACCCCCAAGTAGCAAGCTCTTGGGGTACATATAACTCTACGTAGCACCTACTCACTATGTCCCCCGACCCTCCAAGTAGTAAGTAGGTGCTGAGTAGAGTTATACTAGCGCCTTGCCAATCAGGGTATGATTCTTACAAATCTACGAAAAGCTACTCACTAAGTCCCCTATCCTCCAAGTATAGTCTGTGCTAGATCCGAAAACGTAGTACACTTTCTTGGCTCCCAGTGTTAGAAAGCCACAGCTGCGCACAATAGCCCCCTAAACCCTAAACCCTGTAAAAACCTATAAGTTATAAGCCCTATAAACCCCAAAGCCGGGACTTAGAAGCCCAGGCACTTAAGCTGGTCAAACCCCATCGTGAACCCAAAACCCTTGTTAACAAGCCATAACCGGTATCAACCCAGACTCTTGGTTAAAAAGCCCGTAACCAGGATAAACCCAGAGCCCTTGTTCAAGAGCCATAACCACAATCAAGCCAAAACCCTCGTCAAAAAGCCACATATGAACCCCAGACCTTGAGCCGTAAACCCTAAACCCTGAATCCCTAAACCCTCAACCCCAAAAACGGGAAAACCTAATCCCTAAACCCTAAAACGAACAAACCTAAACCCTAAAAAGAAAAGACCTAACCCTACTTGAAGGGGCAGGGGACTTAGTAAGTAGGTTTTAAGTAATTAGAGTTGTAAGTGCCCTAAGTGGAGTTACCCTAATATTATAACCCTACTTATAACCGACTTACTAAGTCCCCTGCCCCTTCAAGTAGCCCAGGCAAGCGGAGAAGGCAAAGACCGCCGAGCGCTGTCGGCAGCGGGGCAATCAGTCCATGAGCCACGCGGGCCAAAAGTGTTTGAGAGGTTTCAGGGGTTTAGGGTTTAGGGGGCTTTAGGGTTTGAGGGTTTAGGGTTTAGAGTTTAGGGTTCAGGGTTTAGGGTTTAGGGTGTAGAGGTTTAGAGGTTTAGGGTTCAGTAGGTGAGGGGTTTAATTAGGGATTTGGGGTTTAGTAGGGGTTTAGGGTTTAGGGTATGCAGGGGTTTGTCAGGATTCCACAAGGCCCTTGATTCTATCTAATTAGCGTGCTTTAGAAGACGCTTGCAGGGATACTGGGATTGGTACATGGTTCCAGGTTTATAGTGCTTCAGGGCATTGGGTTCGGGGCTCATGCTTTCGAGTTTAGGCTTGTCCTGGGGGTGTATGGTTGTTCCGGGTTTCAGGGTTTAGGTTTTTCGGAGATTTAGGCTCCATTTCAGTGGTCTTATAAGAAGGATCCTTCTGCCTAATTAAGGCCTACCTTAATTCCAAATATCCCACCTTTTTAAGGACTTATGCAAAGAAATCATAGTAAGCAACCCGAAAAGGGGAGGCTATTTATATTCGGGGTCCAGGGAGGCTCTACATCAAGGGTGCTTGAGCCATTTGTTGCACATGGTTGTCTGGGTCGTACTTTCCCAGTGCCATAGGCAGTCCCTACACTAAGTTAAACTAGGTTCCTGAGTAGTACCCTTTTGCGCTTTTTGTTTTAGGGTCCCCTTATTAGAACTGAATAGTAGGAAAAAGGGTACCCTTATTATAAAGGGTCTACTCAGGAACCTAGTAAAGGTCAAAGTACCTGGCACTGCACGGTCTCAGACCCATTACTTGGAGGGTCGGGGGACTTAGTAACTGTTTATTTTTGGGACTTATAAGTTCCATAACCCCAATTAGGGTCCCTTTTAGGGTACTTATAAGTCTACTTACTACCTACTTACTAAGTCCCCCGACCCTCCAAGTATCCTCAACACAAGTACCTCGCTATAAAGCCCTTCGGATCCCCACTGTTGATGGACAAAATCCTGCATGACCTTGAGGACCCTAAACTATGGGAATTATGGTATATTCCTTATTATGGGTAGTGCAGGATTTTGTCCTTCGGATCCCCAGGGCCATAAACCCCTTGCAGCCTCCATCATCCCCGTGGGAACCCTTGTAAGTCCGTCTTTGTCTGAAGCTGGAGCCCAGACCGATTCCGAACAGAACCCTAAAGGGCACAATAATTCGGTACTTGTGGCAATTTTGGGGAGCGTAAATCAGGGACCTGGACACCTCAGGAATGAACAAGCGTCCAACTTGAAGGCATAAGCCTCGATACTACACGGGCCTAAACCAATGCCAATACTGTTTGGGGGGTTCCTTATGGTACTTGCAGTATAATACCCTAAACCCTAAACCCTAAACCCCTAAACCCCTAAACCCTAAACCCTAAACCCTAAACCCCTAAACCCCTAAACCCCTAAACCCCTAAACCCTAAACCCGAAAATGCCCGAAAACCCTATTTTATCCAGACAGGCCCCCCACACTACACCCTGTGCGGGAGCCTGCATCCCCGAAGCCCCTAAGCCTAAAGCCGCGGAGAAAGGGACATTGCACTTTAAAAAAAAAACCCGCGAAAAAGCCGCAAACCCCAAAATCCGTCTTCTTCCGACCGCAACTCGAGTCGAAGGTTGGGTTTTGCCTATGAGCCGGGGGTCCGCGGACATGGGTTTAGGTGTATGGGCTGAGTTTTATGGGTTTATAGGGTCATTGCTCCTGGATTTTTCTGGTACATACTTGGAGGGTCGGGGGACTTAGTAAGTAAGTCATAAGAACCCTATAAGGGGTCCTAGTTGGGGTTATGGTAATTATAGCCCCATAGAAACAACTATTCAATAAGTCCCCCGACCCTCCAAGAGTAGAACTCTACCAAGGCGAAGGAGACTTCGTCGGTGCCATTGAGCACTACGACGAGGGCTTGGAGTATCGAAGACGCTTGCTTCATCTGTGGAGGGCAGGATGTTTGGGAGGTTTCGGATTCGGGTGGAGGGTTCGAAGAAGTTCGGGCAGCTTGCGCTTATGCAGTTCCGGCTAGCTAAGTTATCAGGGTTGAAACGAACTGATAGGTAGGTATATCATAGGCAAGACCCCCCCCGCACTAGGGGATGTATGGCTGTGTTCATATCCTACGTATACACTCTGCTTGAGCATTTAGGATCCAGGCATGTGGATAAAGACAAGCCACCAAGCACATGCACAGTTCGAAGAAGTCGGAAGAATCAGAAGCTCTTCAACATAAGCCATCTTCGTCTTAGTATCATTATCTGTGGCTTGCCTTCAGGCACTGGCCAGTTTGATAGTTTGAGACTTTGAGCTACGAATATCAGGATTTCACAGTGTTGGGCTAACGGTAAGGGTTGGGTTTGTGTGGGTTTGGGTGTTGGGGTTTACGGTTTTAAATTTTTTGGGTTCAGGGTGTTGTCCCCGGAACCTTCAACCGTGATTGTGTCGATAGGTTACGCGAGTCGGTCCAGGACCTTTTGGTCTTGAGGCTGGTAGGGTGTAGCATTTAAACTTCAGGCTCAGCATCGGGAGGGTCTTGATCTGCAGAGCTATAAGACGGCGGCCTGGCAATTAGTAGTCACTGTTTTCATCGTCCCTTCATGAGTATACTATCTTTTTCTGCTCGCCTCTCTCTCTCTCTCGCTGTGGCGTCTACTGTACGAGAACTTGCAACCCCAGCCTGAGGATTTCAGTCGCAGCCTTCAGGCAGTTTGAACATGAGTTGAAAGTTCTGCTCTTGGTCCCCGGAGCCCGGAAACCCCTAAACCCTAAACACTGCAACCCCCCAACCCGAACCCCTAACCCTAACCCCCAAACCATAAACCCGCAACCCTCTTCAAAGCCCCCTATAGCCCCCAAGCCCTAAACCCTGAACCCTACCAACCCCAAACCCTATACCCTAAACCCCCAAACCCTAAACCCTATGGAACCCTTTAAAGGAACCCTCCAAACCCCTATAGAACCCCCTTAAATGAACCCTAAGCCCTTTTTAAAGCCGGTGCACGCTGAAGGAGACCTCAAGGCTTTGTGGACGAACAAGGCGCTGGCAGAACTCAAGGCAGCAGTGGCCTAGGGCTCCGGTTTAGGGTTTGTATTAGGGGTTTAGGGGTTTTGGTTGGGTTTTAGGGTGTAGGGTTTAAGGTTTAGGGTTTAGGGGTTTGGGGATTAGGGGTTTGTAGATAGAAGTTGTTTAGGGTTCAATTCCCGAGTTTTGTGCGCGTGTTGGACGAGTTTCGTATCCTTTTGCCGCTTGAAACTTTGCTTTTTGCTTTTCAAAAAATGAATGTGTGCAGGGTTCTTTTGCCGTTTGAAACTTTGCTTTGCGCCCTTCGAACAGAAATTGAAAGTGTGTCTGGTTCTTAGTAGGGAATGGGGGAATGGATTATGGAGACTATTATTGCGGATTATATATAGGGACTACTATAGGGATCCATTCCCCCCATTCCCTACTAATTAAGCACCAGGGAGAAGTGTGTAGGGTTCAGGTCGGCAGGTTTGACCGAGTGGCTTTTTCCCTTGCATCTGCGGAAACACATTTTGTTCTTGAACTTTCGTTTCTTGAACTTTTGTTTCTTGAACTTCTGTTTCTTGATCTTTTGTTTCCTGAACTTTTGTTTCTTGAGCTTTCGTTTCTTCTATTCTGTCCGTCAAACAATGAAAGTAAAGCCAGGATACAGGAATCTTTATCATGTTTATTGCCCTACACGTTGGAACAAGCAATTTCTATGTTTTTTCCTGGGCTTCAGGGTTGGGGCTTAGGGTTTAGGGAGCATACGAGGGTTTTTAAAAACCCTCTTCTGTTTTTAAAAACCCTCTTTTTTTTTAAACCCTCTTCTGTTTTAAAAAACCCTCATTTTTAAAAAACCCTCTTCTGTTTTTAAAAACCCTCTTTGTTTAAAAAAAACCCTCTTTTTTTAAAAAACCCTCTTTTTTTTAAAGCCCTCTTCTGCGAGCACGTCATCCTAAACCCCGATCCCTAGAGCCGACACCTAAACCCCGATCCCCCGAGCCGACACCAGGCATCCCGAAGACCACTTCCTAAAGAGCGCTTCATAGAGGAGATTGAGGTGATTCGGACTCGCTTTCGAGTCCGTTTGGGGGTTTCAGAAAATCATAGGCCGTTTGTCTGCATGGGCTTGGTCTACATGAGGTTGCATGGGTGTCTAGGGTTTGGGGCAGCCTTACACCCTGTTAGAAACAGGAGCCCAGGGATGTGTAAGAGACCGGAAAACGAGAGCCACGTTTGAAAGTCATCTTAGCATCACATGTCTTGAGAAGCACCCTCTTCTTCTTCTTCCTCCAGAAAACCCGTAAGTCACCTAAAGATATCTGTCCAACTGCCTATTTCGTTTCTATCAGGTGCGTTTGGGTTTCGGAGTGTTTGTTCCGTTTTGATGACCCCGATGTTGGAAAGGCGTTGTGATCAGGGTTTGGGGTTGTGGGCTTAGCTATAGGGTGTAGGGTGTTGGGGATTTGATGTTTAGCGTTTAGGGCCTAGGGTTGAGGGTGTAAGGTTTAGGGTTTGGGATTTTGCTGCTTAGGGCTTAAGGCTTAGGGTGCAGGGGTTGTGTGTTTGCGCACCCTGTAGGTTTTCCGCTGGCATGACGCCATCAGCTCCTGCAACAAGGTCATCGAGACGCTTGGCTTTGATAGCTTCTGGGTGCAGAACCCGGTGCAGACCTGCTGACCTGCTGCCCTAAACTAACACGAACCCCTAATCCCTGAACCCTAAAACCTAAACCAGGATCCAAGGGGCGCATGCTGCCCAGCAATCCTTGTGAAGTTGGAGTCACGGACCCTGAATTTCATCCCCTTAACAGCCTAACCTGGGCTTTGGAGTACCATACTTTAATACTTTTTTCTTAATGGAACCCTTATGAAATAAAAGTTTATACTTTTTTTTCCCTGGTTACTTAAAAGCCCAGTAACTACTGTAGCCTAAACCCTACGACATGCTAGGCTAAAGGCCCCCTTCTCGGGTACTGAATGGGTCCAAGTACCATTATAGTAGGTACTTAGTAGGTATTCGGCCCCCCCCAAACAATACACTACTATTACTTGGACTCCTTGGGTTAAATCTTATCGAGGTACGCAGAGATCTTTGAGGAGGGCTTCCAGAAGAGTGCGGACGCCTGCTTCAAGGCCCTTCTTCTTGAACTGGGCTTTGGAGTACCATACTTTAATACTTTTTTGCTTAAAGGAACCATTATGAAATAACAGTTTATACCTTTTTCTCCCTGGTTACTTCAAAGCCTAGTGAAGGGGTCTGTGTACTAGAAGGTTTTGGGTTTTGGGGTTGGGGTTAGGGGTTTAGGGTTTAAGTTTAGGGTTTAGGGTCCGCAGTGGAACCCTTTATGTTTTTTTCTGGGATGTGTGTCGCTATTGCTGGAGTTGAGAAGTTGTGAAAAGAGTAATCAAATAAAGTACCTGTATGCATAGGCCCCCTTCTTTTAGGGGTCGTTTGGTCCTTCAGGTAAGGGTCCATGTGCCCAAATAGTATATGCTTGAGCCCCCAAAGCTCCTATAGAGGGACTACTTGAAGGCGCCAATTATGTACTGCCCTTAGAACACATGGCTAGGCCCAGGTGACATGAGACAGAATGCATCATCGAGCATTAAAGCAATTGTTTTGGATCCGCAGGCACCTATTTGCCCCTGCCATAGAATGCAGAGGCGCGATACTATGAGTTCTGATTCTGCGCAGGATCGCACGAGTATCCAGCTAGTAGGGCTCTGGGTAACAACGACAACTCAAAACACGATTTTCGGGACGATGAATTTTGCACTCCAAATGCAAACGTCCATGACCTCACACTGCCCCAACCCTTGCACAAGCCGAAGCGCCCTAAACCCTATAAACCCTATACTATAGACCCCTGAAAGCCCTAAACCCCAAACCCCTAAACCCCTGAACCTTAAACCCTGAAACTCCTAAACCGTTAAACTCCTAAACCAGAACCCCCAAACCCCTAAACCGTAACGAACAGGCTTTCACGCGCCGAGCCCAAGCTCTTCGTGCTTTGCAGCTCGCCTGGTTGAGGGGCTTCAGGGTTTACCTGTTGCATCACCCATAATTAATGAGGATTATACCATAATTCCCATACTCTAGGGTCAGTAAGGTAATGCAGGATTTATATCATCAACCGCACCATTATGGAAATAGGTCCCAAAAGACCATCCCTACTATGGTTTTGGGAACCTGATTTCATAATGGATATATATACATATATATATATATATATATGGACCCTCTTTCTTGGTTGCAAGTCCAAAAGCCCTACTTTTTTGGAGGCGGGGTTGCTATTCTGGTTTCCTTACATATGCCCGTCGAAGGTGCATGGCTATTTGGGCGACAGGGAAAGTGCCAGGTTTATGTTTACAGAATATAGGGCCTAAATAATTACCTATACTATTTTGGGGGTTCCTTATTAAAGCAATGGTACAATGGGCACCCAAACCCAACTGTGTTAAAGTTTAGGGCTTCGAGAGCCAACGGTTCGAGTGGAGGATTCATGACTGAAAAGGCATTGTGGTTGTTCCGGGTTTTGTGTTTTGAGGGCCTTGAGTGCACAAGTTGGTGGATTATGGTTGTATAGGATTCCAGGGTAGTTCTGTACCGACGCAGGACTGTTAGAACTTTGGAAATTTGCGTTTTAGCGTGCTACGGAAGGAGCCGGAAGAAGTTTCATCCTTCTGAGAATAAACATGTATGAAAAGATAAAGACCAACAACACTGCAGTCATATCACGACCCTGCATCCCAAGCCTCAAAAACCCTAATGTAGGAACCTGATTAAGAAACCCTGGGCCTATAACCCCCAAATAGTAGGATTCATATAAGGAAACCTAATACATGCCCAAGGTTTCTTAATCAGGTTCCTACATTCTACTGTACCCTAAAACCTAAGCATACTTGCAGGCTCCAGGTTACCGGCAGGGTTCTGTCGATCCTCTTCCAGAACGGCCAGTTCTTGTTTTTCTAGCGGGCTTCCGCAAAGTTCAGGTCTTACAAAGTACCAGTAACAACTATTAGGGTTAGGGTCCAAAGTTTCAGGTGTTTGCCAAGCTGCAAGTGTTCCACGGTCCTAAACTTCAGCAGGCCCTCAGGGTTTATGTTTTGAGCTGCGGTTGGAGATTGAAAGTTTAGCGTTCACCTCAGAGGCACAAGTGGGAAGATGCCTTGAACGATCTGGAGGACCTGCTGTTGGTTTCCGTCGCTAAAGGGTTAAGTTTGGGCTCCAAATAGAGGCTTTGGGGGGCTAGCAAGTATGTGATGGGTAGAGCTATAAGCAGGATAGCCCTTACTAAGTCCCCTGATCCTCTAAGAAGGGCCTTCTTAGAGTGACCACAGGTTTAGATGGTGGCCTTGTGGATGTCTTGCCCCAGGATTCGGTCCCCAGACACAGATATGCCACCATAGCCTTGACCCAGCCTTCCAAACAAGCTCTGGGTCTCGGTGCTGCCTGGCCAGGCTCTTACGTAGGGTCTGAGACTGGCTTCCAAGTTTAGGCTTTGGGGTGTAGGGGTTGAGTACTTGAAGGGGCAGGGGACTTAGTAAGATGGTTATAAGTAGGGTTATAATTAGGGTAACTCCATGGCACTTATAACTCTACTTACAACCTACTTACTAAGTCCCCTGCCCTTTCAAGTATTTAAGGTTCAGGGGTCAGGGCTCCGTGGGTTCAGGGCTTCTTGGGTTCATGGTTTGGGTTTCGGGTTTGAGGTTTAGGTTTGCAAGTTTTCTAACAAAACCCAGCCAATTCTCGTCAAGTTCGGAGTTCAGGGTTTTCGTCTGGAGGTAGAAGTGCATACGCAATTGAAGTTGAAGATTGAGGTTTCAGTGTAAGTAATTAGGGTTATAAGTAGATATAACTATAGTCACCTTGCTTGTAGCCCTTTCTCAGTGTTGCTTGATTGGGTCCAGCCAAGTGCATCAATCAGGTTGCCCATGGGGAAGAAAAGGCAGGGATGACCATTGACCCGGCTCTGTGCGTCCCAGTCCACCACTTTGTGGTGCCAGGCATTTCCCGCAAGAATCTCACCTGAGAAATTCTCATTGATATAATGTTTTCAAGCCCGTTACATAAATCTAGTCACTGTTCTCCAACTAGATCTTTGACTCGAACCCTCACAAACTAAGTCTAGAAACATCAGACAGGCGTCTAGGTGGACACTTTACCTGTACCTTATACCCAACATGTTGCCAATATACAACATGGAAGCCTAGCTTTTTCTTTCATGATTTCGTATGCTGGAAGGATCTTCCCTCTTGCATGGTGGATAGCCCTGAATGCTTGCATTGCATCCTCCCACTTCCGAGTAGTCGCCTAAGATGCATGAATATCTTCTCGAGAATTGCAAAACAACACACATGCTACATGTTGCTACAAACTCTCGATTCGAAACAAGTTGCAAAAAAACTTCTAAGCACCCTTGACGTATCCTCATTGTCAAGTGATCAATGTCATATTGGTCAGAGGGTGCTTGGCTGCTTCGTTCAGTTCCCAAAAGTTCATGTCGTCCGGATCGGGCTTGGCTCCGCTCGAAGCGTTGCAACCAGCACCTCGAATGACAGCAGTCCCCAGAAAATGCGGTTGAGTCAATCCAAGCACAGCATTGGGATTCATTCTGCACCAACAAGCATGTGCTATGAATTTGCTTTTTCGTTCTCAACATGTTACAGTCAAACACAGCCCACTGCATGCCGGATGCAGATAAGACACTCCTGCTACATCGAGGATTTGCTTGGTTTGCTCCCCTGCTGGATCGGGCCCCCCGCTTTTGCTGACCCGTGTGCAGGTGTGCAGCAGTTTCAGAGGGGTCACCAGCGATTTTCTGTGGCAATCGAGGGTACTCTGCTCCTAGTTACGATCGTGACACCAGCAGCACTAGCACCAACAGCTCCACCGCCAACCTTGTCGTTAAATGGATCCTGTGCCCTGACTCTATCTAATATTGCTGGTAGGCCTTAATCCCGAAACACCCAACTCCAAGACAGCCCCCCGGCCAGCGCCACGCCGGACATCGTCCAAAAGAAGACGGCGGCCATGCGCCTGACCACCCTGGTCAGCTGCCGGCGCACCGTGGTGTAGCATCTGTATAGGCTATATCCGTAGCTTTAGGACTTTAGCGCTTAGACTGTCAATGTGTGCTTTGCGCATCTCTGCAGAACCTTCGCAGATGTCCACGAAGCAGAGGCCCGTCGGCGTTCTCTCCTAAGTATCAGCCACCATATGGTGCAACAGAGGAATGGTTCACAAAGATGCAGAGCAAGCTGAGCCAGGTGATTGCATGCATGTGCGACATCCTTAATGAGAAATTGGCGGGGGGGGGGGTGCCGGGTTCGAGGTAAGGACTGGCATGGGGGAAGAGCAAGCCTTTACTTGGCAAGAACAGCCCCAACATCTCACTTCGATTCACGATGTGTTGTTTTCCTACTTACAGGCGAACTAGTTGCATGCTGGTGAGCTAAAGGACCAACTGCAATCCACATTCGAAGAAGCTCAGCACGCAGGATTGCTTAGCTGCAGAGGCAATGCAATGAAGAGCCACACATCCAGCCATAAGTGGGTCGACTACCCGAGATTGATGCGTTTATGCACAAGTATCTGCAAAGGAGGGCTGTGTGGGGTCCGAAGAAGAAATTGATGAGACTTTGGGGGAGGTCTGGGAGGTCAAGTCATGGCACACTTCCTAAACGGGTAATGATCTACATACAGGGTCATTGGCGGACAGATCAAGTCAAGCAGTTGGGAAGAAAAGGTGCCAGAAAAATTGATTGGGGTCACGTGGCTCAGGTGCTAGGCCTTCCTCAGCATGAAAACTTGCTGAGGAAAGTCGCTTCCACCACAATGTGGAGAAGAGCCTCTGGCAGAAAAACCCACGGCTGAATTTAAAGCCAGTTGCCCAGACGGCAATGCAACAGGGCGACTGGGTGTGGACTTTGTCCGTGCCACAACAGGCCTCATAGCATCGGGCCAGCGCCTGCATTTCAACAGGTGGCCATGCTAAGCACAGCTGCAAGGCCATAATTAGCATGTATTTTAGGGTTTAGTGTTTAAGGTTATAGGGCTAGGGTTTAGGGTTTATGGTTTAGGGTTAGGGTTTAGGGTTAAGGATAGAAGGGTGTCACCATCCCTATAGATCCCATCAAAACCGAGGGTCCGAGTAAGATCTTTCGCAGGCTTGATGTCTAAGCATAAGCCCTACATAAGGCATAATGGCCTTGGAAGTCTTAGACCCTTAAACCCAAACCCATGAACCCTAGATCCCTTAACACTAACCCCTGAAGCGTAAACCCTAAAGTCTCAACCGCTCTAAACCCCCAGACTCCAACCTCTGAAGCCCTCGACCCCTAAACCCTAATCCCGAAGCCCTAAACCTTAAATTTTCAACCTTGAACTCCACACGCCAACCTCTAAACCCCTAAACCCCAACACTTTCACCCTAAACTTAACATTCAGAACCCTAAACCACCCACACCCTGAACTTGGACTGTCGCCCTCACGGTGAGGACGCTGTTGCCCTGGTGCCTTCGAGTAGAGAAGCGCTGGACCTTCTCGACGCTGGGCCTTGCTAGAGAGATGGGCTTTCACGGCTTTAGGGTTCAAGGGTTTAGGGCTTTGGGTTTGGGGTTTTGGGTTCAGGGATTGAAAGGTTTTTTAGGGCTTAAGGTTTGCCCATTAAAGGGTTCCTGAAGGATTTCTGCAAGGGTTAG
This sequence comes from Symbiodinium sp. clade A Y106, assembly GCA_003297005.1. Lineage (NCBI taxonomy): Eukaryota > Dinophyceae > Suessiales > Symbiodiniaceae > Symbiodinium > Symbiodinium sp. clade A. The sequence goes on from BGNK01001014.1 coordinate 28,022, forward strand.
GGTTGAATTACAAGCCGAAGGGGTATATAAGGTTCGAGGTGTAGGAGTGTTTGTGTTCAGGGTTAAGGTGGTTTTGCAACATTTATTACGCGGCTTTAAGGCTGCCTATGGGGTTCCCCATGAGGTTTTCATGTGGCTGTTTTTGGATGTGCATAACGTTTATGGCTGTGAACTTAATGCTTAATCAGGGTGTTGGGGTTTGTTCGCTACCGTAAGGACTTTTTGGGGGCTAAAGGGGAGTGAGCCTGAAGCAAAGCTTTCACCTACTTTGCTAAATCCCTAAGATGCTCGTTTGGGGTTTTGGAACCAGAAGTTGATGCGAAAGACGAAGGCTCAGCAGGCTAAACTAGCGGTATTACTGGATATGGCCAGGGTACAGAGTTTTGAGGTATAATGTTTAGGTGTCTAAGGTCTAAGGGTACGGGCGACCGACGCAAGCACATCACTGATAAACCCAAACCCTAAAGCCACCTAAGTCTTCAGTAAGAAGCTGGACCCTCCAAGTCCCTATAGTCTAAACCTATTTTATTATAAACCATTGAAAAGTGAGGAATTCCTCTGGAATTTGAGACGTATCTAAGATGCCCGACCCGGTGGAAAGAAACATAGTTTACTTGAATATCGATCCAACCCTACAACACCGATCCAGAACCCCGGAACCCAAAACCCTACGGAGGAGAAGACCCGTGCGGCAGCAGAGGAGGCTAAAACGGCCCAGAAGCTCGAGGAGGTGCGGCTACCTTGGGGCTCTCGTGCCTTCAGGTTCCTTCCAGCGTTTAGGGTTTAGAGTTTAAGGCTCTTTAAGGTCGTTTGAGGGTTCCGCAAGCGCTCTTACAGGTCTCATAGATGGGCTTCTGACAGGTTTTTTTTCAGATTTAAGATTACGAGCTAGGGTGTTTACGGTTCTTGGTTTAGGCTAGACTCAGACCCGACACTTGTTAAGGGTATTGAGAAAACTTAGCTGTGTTGCGCGATGCGCCTGATTTAAAGGAAGCTTCAACAATCTGGTTTGTTGTCCTCCTGAGAGGAGTAGAGGAGGTTCATAGCATGTCAGGGTGTTTAGGGTATATCTTTGGCCCAGGCGACCTACCCCTTTCGATGAATTTCCAAGAGATCATCGTCATTACAAGGAACCGCACTAGCACAGTAATGTATAGTAGGTTCGTTTGGGGCATTCGAGTCTTTCATCTCCTACCAAAGGCGCGAGCCATAAGCCCTTGAACCGAAGCTTGATTGAACTCCCAAGCCCTGCCCCTGACGTTCTCCAACTCTCGGCCCCAATCCCATAGATCCCCTAACAGAGGCTTTAGCGCACAAACCCTGATTCGCAACTGAATCCTACAGAACACTCCAACAGAACTCAAGCCAACAAACCCTTCAAAGCCCTGGTCACGCGAAATGAAGCCCTTGATAGACCTCGTGAGTAGGTAGCCTTTAACCTGTTTGGGGGTACTATAACTCCTATATTAATTCCGAAGGTTAACCTGTAAATCCCCTACTAGGATACCGGACAAGTAAGTAGAACTGTGCAGACAAAGCGGTTATTCAGCCAGGTAAACGCACTTCATAGAACTCTAGAAAGCTATGATTCAAGCCCAAAGCTCGGATACGGCAGGAAGGACCCTTGCAGAACCCATATTAGCCAGCTCTCATTATCGAGCACTCATCATAGATCCTCGGGTATAGATCCATTACAGATCCTTTTTTAAACGAACCCTTTGTAACTTAACCCTAAACCCTGCAGTGAGCCCCAGAAAGTTGGAACATAGACTTAGAGCGATGCATGCTGGGATTCCCTATACCTTACTTTAGTTGCACGAGGCAAATGATATTCCAACTGTCTGGCTTCTACTGTAAGCCCTTAGTAACCTAAAGTGCCTTTGAAAGAAGGACCCCGGCTTGGCAGCTCCAGAAGCGTCTGCAGCCGAGCCGTCTGGACCAGTTCGCGTGGAGCCGCTCGGTGCTAGAGTTTAGGGTTCAGGGTTTAGGGTTTAGGGTCGGCCGATTGTAGGATTGTCCTTTCTAGGATGTCCTAGGGTCTGTGAAGGGTCCATGATTCAATTTGGGGTTTCGGATCTAGGATTATATCTTCTAGGATGCTACACCTACTAAACCCTACACCCCAAGCTTACAAGGTTTGTTACAAAGAAAGCATTTTTTGGGAGGGTAATATCCCTTAGCTGGATTTCTTGAAGAAGGGTCGGCTTTCGGATGAGGCTTGTGATTGGTATTTAATACCCAAAGGCTCCAAAGTGCCTATCTAGTAGAATGTAGGGTTTCCATATTAGGAAGTATTAAAATGATTTGGGAAGTATCCCCCATAACAGTACCTAGGACCCTTTGGGGTAGGGCGTTCGTGTTCTGTGTTTTTTGTGAAGGCTTTAAGCCTTGAAGCCTGGTTGCACCAAGGATCGAGGAGAGCGATGTCGCTTGGAATTGCACCATGGGTCGTGGGTCAATAGGAGCATGGGATTTCATGTTTCTAGTTTCCGCGTGTGCTTGGTTTATATAACTCCGTCTTCTTGCACTAGTAGCTGGAGTCCAGCTGCTGGACAACAGGGACATTCCGTGCATAAACGTTCAGCACAAGAATCCCATATCTCGGCTCCCTGCATTGCCCCTGAGAAGGGCCCTTACACCCCATGGGCAGGATCCTGATACATTCCGGCCATGGTTGTCCTTTACAGATGTCCCCCGCCCCCAATACAGAATGGAGAGATCATGAAGGTACATCCTAGGTCCTAGGTCACCCAGTCATGCCCTTTCAACTTTTTGTTGGGTTTTTGGGTTGGGGATTGCGGCTCTGCCTACTAGGATGAGTGACAAGAAAAACCCTCAAACGGCCTTCCTACGAGGAGGATGGGGTGACAAGAAAACCCCCAAACGACTCAATAAACCATGCAAATAACTCTTCGAAGCCCTCAACGCTGAACCCCAAATACTATAAACCCCAAACGACTCTCGTTCCTATTAGGGTGCGGGCGCATAGGGCGCCACGCTGCATTCGTCCTTTTAATGTGCGCGAGGCTGGGGGTGTTGGCATGATTTCTACAAAAAACAGGTTTGTAGGACATCACGGAAACTATTTCATGTTTACGATTAGCAGTATCATCAGCAGCATCATCCGCATCATCATCGTCTTTTTCATCAAGACCAGCATCATTATAACCTTAGTCATGTTCATGATTGTCATTATCAACATCTTTTTCACAGTCGTTAAGATGTCTTTATCATCATTTGTTCATCATATTAGTCATCATCATGATGGTCATGATCATGAACAACATAATCATCGTCGTTACCATCATCAACAATTTTGTCATCTCAAGCATCTTCATCATCATGACGGCCGTCATCATTTTCTTTAACAGCATTATTATCACCGTCATTAATAGGATTTTATCATTGTTTTCATCATATAAGTCTTCATCATAATGATCATGATCATGATCACAATCATCATCGTTACCGGCTCGCAAATGCGCACTCGAGAGGATGTGCGACGGCCGGACGCTATTAAACCCTCCCCCCCATCCCCCCCCTAGTCGTGAACAGCAGCAAAAACCCTGGAAATGTGCGGTAAAAACACGAAAAACGCATGAAGTCGCGTGGTGCCCTATGCGCCCGCTACCTCCTATTAACCCTAAACCCTCAACTGTAAATCCTAAGGAGGAGCAGGGAGAGGAAGAGCCGCTTTCCTTGGTTCCGTCAAGCTCTCAGCCAAGCTTCCTCCAGGGGCTGCGGCTCGGCTAACGTGGGGGGTTTAGGGCCTTAGGGGATCTTTTGGGTGTAGGGTTTGGGACTGAAGGGTCTACTATAGAGGGTCGAGGAACTTACCAAGAAGTTATTAGGGGACTGTGTAAGTAGTTCAGCTCATTATCCTCATGCCCTTAAAGAACAGTATAGGGAGTCCCATCATGAATCATCCTATATCTTTTCCAACTTTCTGGGGTTCATTATGGTTCAGCAGGGTTGTGAGCAGGATAACCCCGGTTAGGGTCTGTGTTCGGCTGCTTCCAGCTTATAACCTCGAGCCTCCGGGTCCGGTTTAATGGCCTAAGCTTCCTTTAAACGGGTTTCAGCTTTCTTTTATGGTTTCAGCTTTCTTTTATGGTTTCAGCTTCCTTTAAAAGCGTTTCAGCTTTCCTTTATGGTTTCAGCTTTCTTTAAGGGTTTCAGCTTTCTTTAAGGGTTTCAGCTTTCTTTAAAGGTTTAAGCTTTTCTTCAAGGTTTTAAGTTTTTTCCCATTGGTTTAGGGTGTGGGGCATCGGTCGTTTTGGCATCAGGAGTCTGTCGGCTTAGGGTTTAGGGGTTTAGGGTTTTAGTGTTTAGGGTGTTGGGTTTAGGGGTTTAGGGTGTAGGGTTTAGGGGTTTAGGGTTTAGGGTGTAGGTCGTTTAGGGTTTCGGGGTTTAGGGTTTAGGGCCTTGCCCACTGCGACTATCATGAGGATTTTCCTCACGGCCTAGGCCCGAAAGCCCAACCCGACCCGACAAGCTACCCAGTCTTACTTGAGGATCACCGATGTTGGTAGGGTCGTAAGCAGAGCTATACGGTCCCTGATTGGGTTACCTTGCCACGAACTTGACATATAACCTGCTTACCAGACCCCCTGATCCTGTCAGTGAGCCATCTCATTACCTTGCAAGATAATGATACCTATGTAATCACCATTCAGACCCCGGAAAAAGAAAACATAACTGTTCTTCGAACTGCTGGGAAATGTCCTACATTAAGGCTCCTGGAACCTTGTAGTGAGATCCCAAACCTTAGCCGTTAAAGCCCAACACCTGCTGCAGAAACGCCATGACCCTCCTTAGGCTACGCCTAAAACGCTAAAGCCTAAACTATAAACTATAAACCCTACTAAGCCCTAAACCCCCAAGCCCTAAAGCCCTATACACACACACACACACGCTAAACCCTAAAGCCCTAAGCCCCAAACCCCCAAACCCTAAATCTAAACCCTACTCAACCCTAAGCCCCCAAAGCCCGAATGTCCGAAGCCTGATGACAGCGGCGACGACACTACTTGCAAGCAGTCAAGAAGAAGATGTGTGGTACAACGTGCAGGGTGGCTTCACGTTTCACCTAGCGTGTGCCCGTACAGGCAGATCATCCCTAAACCCTAAACCCTGAACCCCAAACCCTAAACCTTACCGGCAGAAGCCCAACCCTGGAACAGCCCCCGAGGACCGATCCGCAGTTCAAGCAGCGACCTGGCGTTTCCTTCCTTTTGGGGGCTTAGGGGTTAGGGTTTGAGGGTTTAGGGTTTGAGGGTTTGAGGGTTTGAGGGTTTGAGGGTTTGAGGGTTAAGGGTTTAGGGGTTTAAGGGCTTAGGGTTTATAGGGTTTAGGGTGTTTTGTTGTGGGGGTTTAGGGATGAGGGTTTGGTGAGTTTGGTTGCGGCGGGTTTAGGAATTTAGGGTCTGCAGAGTTTTGGGGTTGAGGGTTTAGGGTTCGCAAGCCCTGACACCAATCCCTTGAGGTTTAGGGTGCAGCAGTGTCCATGGTAGCTCAGTGGGCCTTTATGGGTCTAGGTTCGTGAGTAGTACCCTTTTGCCCTTTTGTTGTTTTGGGGTCTCCTTAATCCCTAAGGGTCCAAGTACCTAATAATCATATACTCTCCTAAATATTGAGCTACGCAACTACTATCCTAAACCTAAGTACCTAATTATTGGGGGGGGTCCTTTGGACCCTCAGGGATTATTACCACAGAATAGCAGGAAAGAGGGTACCCTCATAATAAAGGGGCGACTCAGGAACCTGGAGGGGTTTCAGGTTTCAGGGATTACTGTAGGGTTTGGTTTTTAAGGGTTTAGGACTTATAGGGTTTAGGACTTATAGGGTTTAGGCTTAGGGATTAAGGAATGATTAGGGACTAGGGTGAGGGAATTAGTGATTAGGGACCAGGGTTTAGGGAATTGGGGATTAGGGTTTAGGGTTAGGGAGGCGGCTGTCGGGTTTTTCAGCGCTTGGGCTTTCGGACTTGGGGTGTTAAAGTGTTGCGAGCTAAGGGTTCTAGTTGTATGAAGCAGGACGCTCCTTGGTAGGCCGTACCAATTACTTCGACTTAAGCTTACGCTAGACGCCGAAACCCTGAAGCCCCAACCCCCATACGGGCTCAAGTGAGGTTAATACGCGTGTACTCTTGCTATAGTCACCTAAAGAGCGACCATCCCTAACGCGGCTTTCCCCCCTCGGTGTGCAGCTAAAATGCTTAGCGCTTTCCTGAACCCAAGTGCCGAATTCTTGGGCCATGCGGACCCCTGAGTTAGGACTGTGTCTTAACCTAAACCCTAAAACCCTGAAGCCCTAAACCCTGAAACCCTAAACCCTAAACCCTACAGAATAGTAGGTTATGACCCCTTAATTAGAGGGTATAACCCTTAAGACAGTAGGTTTTGGGATCTCCAACTACAACCTTAAATATATGGGGGATTCTCAAAATTAGGGTCCTTTTTTGGGTTTGTATTATTATACGGCGCCTATTATTTAGGGTACCCAAAAAGGGACCTTAATTTTGACAACTACCCATATAGAAGCTTAAGCAGCTGCCTCAGGCTGGAGAAGGACTTGAAGACCAAGGATTCCGAGAGGATTCTCTTCTGTGCCAGGAGCTTCTGCTACGCTTTAGGTTCCAGGGTTTAGGGTTCTAGGGTTTTAGGGTTTGGGGTTTAGGGTTCGAGGGTTTAGGGTTCGAGGGTCTAGGGTTTAGGGGCTGTAGGGGTTTAGTAGCTAAGTGAGTACACTTCACATTTTTATGGATATGAATACCCTGCATTGACTTAAAGACCTGAAAGTTTACAATTTTTGGGGGCTTATGAATTCAGCGACTAAACCCTGAACCTTAAACCCCTAAACCCTAAACCCTAAACGGTTTAGGGTTTTCGGGCCTGGGGGTTGAGGGTGTGGGGTTAAGGAGTTGGGGTTTTAGTTTCAGGAGTTTAGAGTTTAGGGGTTTGGGGTTTAGGGTTTAGGGTTTAGGGCTTAGGGGTTTAGGGGTTTAGGGGTTTAGGGGTTTAGGGGTTTAGGGTTTAGGGTTTAGGGTTTTTGGGTTCAGGGTTCACGGGCTTCGGGTGTAAGGGCTTAGGGGTTTTAGGGGTCTAGGGGTCGGCTGAAGCAAGATACCTTTAGAACGTGTCTTTAATCTTCTTGAAGTAAAGTGTGTAAAGATCCTAAGAGGGTTTAAGTTGTTTTCCGGGCTCCTGAACCCACTGAACTGCTTGTATGACCGAGAACGCAATTCAGAAGGACCTATACGGCCCCAACGAATGCAACCTTGGGGGCTTTGGGTTTAGTTACTGTGGTAGGCCAAGGAACCATCAGTCCTAAATCCAACTCATCGCCCCTGTGTCCTAATCCTGCACCTGCAACCCTAGCCCTATACACCCTAACCCCTAAACCGCATAGGCCCTAATCCCCAAACAAGCCTTACACCTAAGCCCCAAAAGACCCTAAACCCAAAACCATTATTTTGCCTGGCAGGAAGGGCGAGGCGACAAAGGCATACAAGCCCTCCCCGGATCAGTGGGTAGGACTGGGTTTGGGCTTTGGGGTTTAGGGTTTAGGGGGTTTAGGGGATTTTGGGCTTACATAGGTGGCCAGGACAGGTAGTTGGTGAGACGCTGGACTCCCAAAGCTTTTTGCTGCGAGCCTGAATAGTTAGAATCGGGCTTGGATGCATAGTAAAGGTCTAGTTTTTGGGGCTGTCGGGGCTATAAGCGGAGATTGTTGATCACTACTAGTCATTTTATCCCAGGAGCGCAACCCTAAACCCTAAACCCTAAACCCGAAGGGCTAGATTGCAGGTCTAGGGCTGAGGTTCGAAAACCCAAAGCCCGAAACCCTGATCATTTAGGGCCCTGCGCCTCAAACCGAAATCTCAACACCCATTTCCACGGGCTTAGGCTTGGTTACTTGGAAGGTCGGGGACTTACTAAGTAGTATTTTTTTTAAGAGTTACAAGTACCATGACCCCAATCAGGATCCCTTCTAGGGTACTGATAACTCTAAGACTCTACTTGTTATCGACTTACTAAGTCCCCCAACCCCCAAGTATCCAATATGGGGGTATTTGGGAGTTTCCGAAAATAGGGGACCCTAATGTAGTACCCTAAATAGTAGGATCCTTATTATGAGGACCCTAGCATAAGGTACCCCCCGCAATTTTCGGAAACTCTCATTTAGTCATGTACTACGGCTGATGGACAAAATCCTGCATTACCCATTATAAGGAATATACCATAATTCCCATAGTTTAGGGTCCTTAGGGTCATGCAGGATTTTGTCCACCCTAAAACTTTATGTCTGAACCTGCTGCAAGACCCGGGCCTGAAGGGCAGGCCGTAGAGTTTGGAGCATCGGCTGCGAAAGTCGAAAGGATACCCCAAAGCACCTGTATAAGAATAGAGTTCCGAAAAGGGGTTCTATAAGGGATCTATAGTAAGGCTCTATAATATAGGGGCCTTAATAATTAGAATAGGGCTTTAGGGGCGATGATACTGCAAGTATAATAGACCACGAAGGATTGTCGAGAATGGAATAGACTAGGCAAGAGGGCGCAGCAGTAAAATCCGAGAGTCTCGAAGCCGATCTCCATGGTGGTGCAGACCGTATTAGTGCACCGCAAAGAGCCGTTTTGGTTTACCAGGACCCCCAACCCCCCCCCCGCCCCCCGCAAGTGCCTATTAATAGAGCCCTTATGGTCCTTATAGTGGGTATTTAGGGTATATTAGACGGTAGTTGGGGGGTTTTGTAGGATTGAAGCTTTGGGGCAAAGTTTAGGGTTTGGTATTTAACCGAATTTAACCTGCTACTGTAGGTAGGTCGCAAGACCGAGGGGCCAAAACCCTAAACCCAGTGTGGCGAGGACGTAAGATCGACCTCAAGGTGGATGATGTGGTAGAGCCGCTGCTTGGGCTCTACAGAAGCTCTTCCATGCCAAGTTCGACACCGGCTTGGCTTCGGCTGTGTGTTTAGGGTAAAACTAAATCTTCGAAAGGAGACCCAAGCCCTAACATAGGGGCCTAAATAATTACCTACACTATTTTTTTGGGGGGGGTTCCTTTTTATAATTATACTATACCCCCAAACCCTATTCTAAGTATTAAGGCCCCTTATATTAAACACTGAGCGCTCAAGCGAAGACGCTGGCGGACAAAGAGGGAGAGGCCTTTGCACGTTCACAACAAGACCAGAATTCTGACTAATTCAGGTGCGACTTCGTAATTGGAGCATGAAGGGGGGTGTATTATAGTATGAATTATTGCATAGATATTCAGAGACTATAGCAGATGCCATGGTATATTTAGTATGTACTAATTCGGACCCCTAGACGATGCCTTCAAAAGGAGCGCCCGCAGCGCGACACCCAGGTCGAAGCTCGACATCGTCTTAAAGGACATCGACCGGTGCTGCGTATTGCCGCTTTGTTTCGATTTTCGGAATAGTATTCAACCCAAAGGCTCCATGTACCTTTATAGTAGATACTTAAGCCTTAAAGGGGTCCCTAGGTAGGTACTTTAAGGCCTAAGTATCTACTATATGGGTACATGGAGCCTTTGGGCAATTAATGCTTAGGATTCAGTTTTTCGGGCTTTAATGCTTCAAGGTGTTTGCATTGCAGCCTTAGGGTTTTAAACCAGTGGCCTTAGACGGCTTCAAGGTTTAGGAGTTTACTTGCGAAGGCTCTGTGGAGTTTCACGTTGGGTTTTTGGTTTGGGGCTTTAGGGTTTCAAGGTGTGTTTTTCAGGCGTTAAGAGGGCTTCGGCTTTGTAATTAGAGTTTTCCGACTCAGGGCTTGGGGCGTTTGGGGTTTGTATTGTTGGGTGCGCTGAGAGAAAGGCAGAGAGTGTATGGCTGGGGTGTCCTCATGTGGATGGTGGCAATACAGAGGACGGTAGTAACACAAAAGCGCCTGGGTTTGTTCGTACCTTAAACCCTGCACCCCTAAACCCAAAGCCCTAAACCCTAAACCCCAACCCCTAAAACCCTAAACCCCTACACCCCTGAACCCTAAAACTCTTAAGCCCAAACCCTAAACCCTAAACCCCTAAACCCTAAACCCTTAACGATACCTTATTATAGAGCCCTTAAAGGAGCCCTTAAGCAACCCCTATAGATCCCTTAAAGGAACCCTTAAACGCCAAACCTCTGCACCCCTTAACCCCTAATGCCCCAGGTGGCGCAAGCGCCGGAAGGTGGGCGGATCCCAAGCGCTCCAGGATGACGAGCCGGAATCGGTCGAGGCTTCGTCTCCGACCCGTTTAGGGGGTCGTTTAATGGGTCCTTTTTTTACCCAAAGGGTCTGGGGGTTTAGGGCTTAGGGGTTAGGGTTTAGGGTAGGATCTATAGGCGTATACTTCAAGGACTCCTTTAAGGGATCTACAGGGGTTTCCGTCAAGGACTCCTTTCAGGGATCTAAAGGGGTTTCCTTGAAGGGGTCTTCTAAAGGGTCCTTCTTTGAGGGTCCTTTAAAGGGTCCTAGGCAATTATAGAGCCTTTATAGATCCCTCTAAAGGAACCTTACAGAAACTCTACATTCTACTTAACGGGCCTAACAAGAACCCAGCCTCTGGCGGCTGCGGGAGGCCGATGCTTTCGTCGCCACGGTGACGCCGCGCGCTCTGGGCGTTCTCAGTTCCCTGGCTGCGGCGCCTTGGCTTGAAAGACACGGGGCTTTGGGTTCTGGGAGTTGGGGGCCATCAGGAGTTTAGGGTTTAGAGTTTAGGGTTTAGGGGTTCAGGGTTTAGTGTTTAGGGCTTCGGGCTCAAGGACATTGTGAAGGGTTTATCAGGGGTACGTTAGCAGTAAGCCCCAAACCGCCGAAACCCCTAAACCCTCAATCTTGAGCCTTGTCTATGGTTGCATGTACCTAGAACCTACTGATACAGGCATCTGGTAACCAGAGTCTAGTATCAACTCTGGCTACGGGTTATGTTTTGGGCTTCTTGTCAAGCACGTACCAGGGACGTTCCTAGGATCGTTCGGACTTGAGCACGAAATCTCTTAGGGTTCCCTCCTGTAATTGAGGGTTGATCAAAATTATGGGCCCTTTTGGGGTCTGAATTATACCATATTCCTTATAGTCTAGGGGACCAAAAGGGGCCCAGAATTTGATCANCCCCCCCCCCCCCCCCCCCCCCGGGCCCCTCAACAAAAACCATCTAGTTTTGAAGGCCTGTGTTGTGCCCGTTTACCGGTGGTCTTGCATTTTACATATGTGTACAGGATGGTCCAAATCTCGAAGACGTAAATCCTGAACCCAGACCCCAAATCCAAGCCTCACGGCGCAAGCCCAACTCCTGAACCCTTGAACCCTTCGGTTTGAATCTAGAAGAGAATCAGGCTTCAGGCTTCTGTTGAAGGTTTAGGGTTTGGTTGAGGGTTCAGGGTTTGGTTTAGGATGCCGCGGGGTTCAGGGTTTGGTTTATAGTTTAGGGTTTGGGGTAGTTGGGGGTTTTCTGAGGGCTCAGGTTGTGTTGGTGTATCTTAAACCGTCAGCCGACATTCAAGTCAAGGCCAGTGACCACCATTGCGCCCTCACTGCAGCAGCGGTTCGCAGCGTTTGGCCCCTTCTGGAAGTGAACTGGTTTGCAAGCTGGTTGGGTTGGATCTTGGAATGCATCTTTTGCCTGGAAGCCACTTGCTAGTATTCCCTAGTAGTTACTGCTCTAAGATGGACACATAACGCTTTGCACATAGGCTCAAGAACAGAAGCCTACACTACGATATAAGTAATTAGGCTTCATATTATACGATTCAATGGAGGTTTAGCCTTCAGGAGATGTTGGTTTTGCTATGCAAAGGGATCCCCTTCAACAATACACCGCAAATCCCAAAGCCGAAATTCTAGCGGGGTCGAGAGTCTACGGACCACGCGAACCGGGTACAAACTTTCAGAGGCAATATAGTGGCCTTAATGGGTTTTTGGGTTAGGGCTCAGGGGGAAAAATATTCTGTTCTAGAAACCCTGATGAAACAATACAATGTTGTAGTAATTGTCCAGGGCTCAAAACTGTGGAAGAAAGGGTTGTGCAATGCAGAGTCCTAGCCCAAATTGGCGAAGCTAGTTCGGCAGTGCTACATGCTCTAGCTGTCCTGGTGTGAAGGTTTCGGCTCACGGTTTCAGGAATAGGATCCTAGACCCCAGACCCCCCGCCCCGAAACAAGACCGCTCGATCCGAAATTCTGCAGGATACATTTCATGGGAATTTCAGAAAACAAGGCAGCCTTTGTAACGGCGGGATCCTTTTTAAAAATTAAGGACCCTACCAAAAAGCCACTCCATCCAAGAAGCCTGGACGAACACAGAAAGCCCTACCATACCCCAAACTAAAAGACGCCACAAAAGCCTCGAAGACAGCATGGACCGAGGTGGAGGAGTGGCGTTATCAGGTCCTTTTTCTGTGCCTTGGCCGAACCCTAAACCCCTAAGCCCAAAACCTAAGCCCTATAAGCCCTAAGTCCGAACCCTAAACCCTAAAACCCTAAGCCTTAAGAGCCCTAAACCCTGAAGCCTAAGCCCTAAATCCTAAACCCTAAAGCCCTAAGCCTTAAAAGCCGTAAGCCCTAAACCCCTAAAGCCCTAAGCCTTAAGCCCTAAACCCTGAACCCTAAGCCCTATGTTTTCGGGCTGCGGGTTCGGGGCATGTCTGAGTCTAACCATCCTTTGTAGGGTTAGGGTTTAGGAGTTCAGGGTTTTGGGGTTTAGGATGTAGGAGTTCGGCGTTTTGGGGTTTAGGGCTTTAGGGTTCAGGAGTCCAGCTATTTTGGGTTTAGGAGTGTAGAGTTTAGGGGTTCAGGGTTTTGGGGGTTAGGGTTTAGGGTTGTGCTGCAACCCTCAAGGCAATCCCACTGTAGAGACGTCCAAAAAGATTGCCCCAGTCAGTGCGCAGTGCCTTACAGGGTGGGGTCTTTGAGCTGGGACTCGCTGACATTGTAAGATCCCCAGAGACTCCAATATCCCTTAATTAAGGAATATACCCCTGAAGTTCTAGTAGGATCCCGAATATGATTTAAGTATATTCCGGAGCTTGCGGAAGTTCCACCCAACCCTCACATCCTACAGTTTGTATCCTCAGCCCAAACCAGAATCCTTCCAGAGCTCCAATCCTAAGTCTACCAAGCCCCTGTCGGATCCGGGAGTTCTTAGTTGCCCATTTCGACGCACTTGTTGACCCATTGTCACAACATTTGAAGCTATCTCAGACGCCCGTAAGAATCTAGGAAGCATAATCGCCCCCAAGTTGCTGCCCTATACACGAGGTTGAGATTTAATAACTTTCTAGTTCCGAACCTGACTCTTGCCCCCTGAAAGTAAAACTCTGTTGAGTCAGACTGTGGAGGGCCTATGAAACACGCCTTGCCAAAAAAGAAACAAGGACAACAACCAGACTTTGAGGACGGGTCCAAGTAGCTAAACGAGCAGTAGGCTTTTGGCTACCCAAGCCTTCAGGCCACAGAGAAGTGTTGGTGCTCCTGAAACCCCACTGTTTGGAGATTTGCCCCCGCTAAACCCTGAAATATACCTTGTTCTAGTTATTACGCCCCCTATATTACCCTAAGTATCCTGACCGACATCCAAGATGTCGGAGACCACAGAGAGAGCATCAGGAATTCTCACGAGGAGATTCCAGCACCTACCCAGGAGATACCTACGGCTATGAACATTTCGGGTTTAGAGCCGCTTATGGTTCAGGGACTCAAAATTTGACACAGCCAGTACATATGTGCCCTGAAAGACACCTTATTCCCTGTTCCCTGAACCCTAAACCCTAAACCCAAAAAGCCCTAACTCCTAAACCCAAAACCCCAAATCCCTAAACCCCTGAACCTTTTTCAGGCCCCATTCCCTATGCTAGAAAGACGCTAGGCTCTTCGAATGGTCTCAGCGGAGCATCTCCGGTAAAACCATGGCTGAGTTCGCCGGAAGGCCAGCCCTAAACCCCAAGTCCATGCCCTTTTGGGAAGTCGAGTCGGAGAGGTTGAGATTCTTTTGAAAGTTCCATGTCGGAGTTGTCGAGTTGGGGACTACGGTGTTGGACTCCAACTCCTTGGGGTTTCGCGTTGGCGGATCCTGGGTGCAGGCTGCGGCCTAAGGGGTTTCAGAAAATGTGGTTTCGGGGTTGAAAACCCCTAAACCCTAAACCTTTTCACCGTGTTGAGGGAGTATATAGTCACACCAGTTTTAGGCTATTGGAGTACTTCCTTTGAGTTTTGGGGCTGAGCACCCTTGTAGTTGGCCCTGTGGGCTTCAGGAAGCTATCGCTTGGAAACTAGGTGAACCGACTCCATCAAACCGTAAATCCTTAGTCGCGTTGCTTTGTTGGGAACGTGGGTGGAGGGTCTGATATGGCCGGAATAGTACAAAAAAGTGCTACTACGTATCTTGCCTCTGATTCATGGTGATGCATGATTGATGGTGATCCAGAGTATCAGCTTCCGACGACCTCAAGTTTCCCTGAACGACTGTCGGTCTTCTGCAGAACATGGAAGTTTCCAACAATGAAGGCATCAAATAGCGACCTCGAGCAGAGGGGTCAATCTTTTATGTAAAGAGAACTCCCACCTCCAAACAGACACGGGATCGGAATCCTTAAACCCTCAACCCCAAACCCTCCTAAACCCCTAAATCCTAAACCCTAAACCCCCAAACAATTGAAAAGCCTGGGGTATGTCAGGGCCTTCAGGGCCCACGCATTCACAGGATGGATCGCTTGGAGATTCGGGTATTCGGGCTTGGTGTTCAGGGTTTAGGGAACCCTAAACCCCTAAACCCTAAACCCTAAGCCGGTGGAGATGCAGGATTTAAACTGAAGCCCTTAGGGCCCGAAGAGCCTTAGGGACCTTGGGGTCCCTAGGGCCTTACCCTCAGGGTCCATGTACCCAAATAGTATAAGCCTGAGCCCCAATTAGCCTATATAATGACTAGATCAACGCAAGAGCATACACATGTACATACTATTTGGGTACAGGGACCTTGGACGGTCGGGAGACTTACTAAGTAGTTATTCTTTAGAGTTATAAGTACTACAACCCCAATTAGGATCCCTTTTACCGACTCACTACGTCCCCAAAACCCCAGGGTCCGGGTTTGCCTGGCGGTTCAGCCAGGTATCCTGATCCGCACGTGCAGCTTCTCATCGACATGGTGACAAAGGAGCTTGCTGTCCTCACTCTAAACCCCTACACCTAATTCCCACACTTAGCTAATTCCCACAACCAGCCCGAAGTTTCCAATCCTGTGGCTGATGGACTAAATCCTGCAATTTGGGAACCCCGTGCAAAGCCAAAGTCTCGAGCCTATACCTTACGGGTCCAAGTACCTAATAATGACGTACTAACCTGCAATACTAATACTAATACTAAATATCCTAAACCCAAGCACTCGTACCTGAGTTCTACAAGCAGCTCCTTTGGACCCTTAGTGGTAGGTTTACCGTCGGGAGAAGCTTGTTTCGTGAGAATCTGCGGTCGGGTGCCTTGTGGTTGTATGCAAACTACTTGGAGGACCATCGGACTTAGTAATAGTAAGGAAGGATACAACTACCTAAGTCAGCATGATAAGGTAGTTATACGTGAAGCATTGTTGCCTTAAGCCCTAAACCCTAAACCCTAGCTCCAGGTACTGAGTCCCATGATCCTGTAAGTATCCGTCCCGGCAGTGCGGGAGTTTCAGAAGGGTTTAGGGTTTAGGGACGGATTAGGGTTTAGGGTGAATGTAAGCCTTGAAGCCGGGCAATCCAAGCACCAGAAAAATGAGTAGACAAAAACACATTGCCTAAGGTTCCTTCATATATTTAGGGCATCAGTCTGCCTATTTGGGCCGAGTATGAATACATTGACCGACTTGCAAGCCCCCTAATTAAGGAATATAGTCTATGTGCCCGAAAGTATCCGGGCCGCAATATACTGGTTTACGGTATGCTATATTATCAGCCTGAATAATCACCAATATCATTCGTCAGGGTTCCTTGTCATAACCAGTATACCTACATCTTCCTACAACCTTATTAGAATTACCAAGGCCTCTGCTCTATGAACCTTATTGCGTAACTCTTAAAGATCTCTAACGGCCTTATAGCAACCCTGAAAGGAGCCACATTGCAAACAAAAGCAAAAGAGCAAGAGTTTTATTCTTTCTTAAGCAGTATGTTCGGTAGGACCTTCGGTGTAGTCTCCGGTTTTGGGCTTAGGGTTGCCCTGCCGACGTGAACCCAAGGGTTTCCAGAAAGGGTCTTTGGAAGGTTAGAAAACTATAGGGTTTGAACTTTCCAAAGCATCTAAAAATTGGGTACTTGGGTTGAAGGTAGTAGTTTTGTAGGTTAGTATTTGGGGGAGTATCTGATGATTGGGCCCGTGGAATTGTAAACCCCAATATAACACGGACAAAACGCCATAGCTCCCTCATGGATCCTCGGAGCTCTTACCAACTAAAAGGATCCTCGCATTTAGTAGGCACTTGGATCCTTACTTGGAGGGTCGGGTTACTAAGTAGTTATCTTATACCGTTACAAGTACCATGACCCCAACTAGGACCCCCTTCGGGGTACTTCTGACTCTACTTATCACCTGCCCGAAGGGTCTTAACACTTCGGGGAACCTCAAAATGTAGGAGTTCTGAGACCCAACAGAGACCCCAGGGCTCTCCCTAGAGAGATACCTGGACCCTTAGGGTACTTAATAGGTTGGGGTTTAGGATTTAGGGTTTAGGGTTTAGGGTTGTGGGTTGCCAAGCAGCCTCTGAGTTGGTAGATTCCCTGCTGTGGAGGCTCCTCCATATGGTGGAAGGTTTGTAGGGCTGATGGTATAAACCTGAATTACCATATTGACCCCAGACCATGGGAATTCTGGTATATCCCTTGTTATGGGTCATGCGCGGTTTATATCATCAACAGTAGGGCAAGGATTTCGGTTGCCTTTTTCTCAGAGGCTGAAGGTGTTTAGTAGGTAGGTAGAGGCACAGTGAGGGCAGGGGGTAATCCCAAGATTGATCAAGGAGCTATCTCATGTCGAGCTTTTTGATTTGGGGCCTCCGCCCTGAGTCCGAAATCTTAAATCCTATATCCTTATAAAGACTTGGGCTTTTAGTCCAGGGTGAGGCTTAAACCCTTAAAGCCTAACGAGCTGCGGCCCCTAAATCCTCCCATGAATAGCTCTGCAAAGGAGCAGAAGGAGAACATCTTACCGCCAGGCTGCTGTGGTGAGCTACGGGTCAGGGCTGGGCAAATATAATGCCCGAGAGTTTCAACTTAGTCTTTTTCCATTTGGGTAGTTCTCTAAATTAGGATGCCTTGTGTAGGCCCCCTAAATTGTACGGCACCCTCATACAAAGGACCCTTCCCTAAGGGTTTTAAAACTTCGGGGAACCTCAAAATGTAGGATTCCTGAAGCCCCAAGGAGACCCAACGGCTCTCCCTAGGAGATTCCGGATCCTCCTAAGGAGATACCTGGATCCTTAGGGTATTTAAAGGTCTACCCATGTGGTTTCTTGCTTTGGTTTCATCCTGCCGGTATCCAGAAGCTCTCGATACCCATGGGCCCCATAGTAGTTCCTTTTTGGGGTTCATATCTGAAAGGGTTTTTGTTCCATGCTGACGGCCCAAGGGGCGGCTACGGAGCAGGGAGTCGAAAGGGCCTGGTTCAGTGCAAACATCTCTAAACCTTAGGGCTTAGGGTTTAGGTTTTGGGTTTAGGGTTCAGGGTTTAGTATTTAGGGTGGGAACATCTCTAAACCCTAGGGGTTAGGGTTTAGGGTTTGGGGGTTTAGGGTTTAGCATCTAGGGTGGAAACATCTCTAAACCCTAGCGCTTAGGGTTTAGGGTTTAGGAGGGTTTAGTATTTAGGGTGGAAACATCTCTAAACCTTAGGGCTTAGGGTTTAGGGTTTTGGGGTTTAGGGTTTAGTATTTAGGGTGGAAACATCTCTAAACCTTAGGGCTTAGGGTTTATTGGTTTGGGGTTTAGCCCAGGATCGATGACGAGCTTTGGAGCTTGCCTACGCCTACCAAGTTTGAGCTAGGACTCAGGGAAGTGGTGAGAAGACTCCAACCACAGATCCTTGGCGAAGGCATAATCAACGTAATTATTCGGGCCGTCGCAACGTGCCGATGAGCAGAGTTGCGAGACTTGGGACCAGACAACCTAGGAAGCCGCTTGGTTGAGGCAGAGGCACGCCGCAACTATCACCTTATTTGGCTTCATTATAAGCAGGCTTATATGGGATATCCCTATCCTAATCTTTGCTTATGTGCCTTTTTGGGGCCCTAAACTAGTGTTTTTGGACTCTGGTTCCTTGGACCTTCCTCCAAAGGCCAGTTCCCCAACGTCTGGAAGGCTACTGGACGGTGGAAGTTTGTGCAACGAGTCTTGCCAGACTCGTGTGACCAGCTTACCACTATGGGCTATTAGACCCTAAAGATCCCTATTAGGACCCTATTAAGGGTAGATTAAGGCACCCTTAAGGTCTAATAGCCCGTAGTGGTAAGGAGCTGGTGAACTCCCACTACGGAGACTTGCCAGTGCTCTGCGAAGAAGTGGTGCATGCAATGGCGGAGTCGCTACCACTCCAGCAGTACCGGGAAGTGCTCGCAAACGTAGTGGAGCAAGGGGGCCCGAGACTAACCCCTTTTGGAAGGTCTGGGTTTGCGATCCCGGAAACCCAGTTCAGGGAAAACTCCAAGCCAGTGACGTGGAGGGTGGTGCAGAGGGCCGATGCCGGACTTTGTGGGGGACGCTCTGGTGGACCCGGTCGTAGTAGCACTACACCAACTGTTTGACCTAAGCGCAGAGTCTGCAGTTCAATTTCGTACGCCATGACACACACATCCGTGCGTGGGTTGGGTGCATCGTGGTGCGTCCTCTGCAGCGTAAACCCTAAACCCTAAACCGTGGTAGGGTGTAGTATTTAGGGTGGGAACATCTCTAAGCCCTAAGCCCTGAATCCCGAGACTTTCCCTATTATAAGTATAGTATAATGGGCCCCACAAACCCGATTCTTTCCCTATAAGTATTATAGGATATTGGGGCCCAAAACCCTATTCTAACTATTAAGGCCCTTATATAATCAAACCCTAAGCCAAAGGGTCCTAAGTACCCATATAGCACATACTTTGGGTCCTAGTGTAACTAAACAGGGACTACATTAAGGCCAAAGCATATGATATATGGGTACATGAACCCTCAGGGTAAGGCCTGACTCCCGAGATCTTATCCGCTTACCCTAAGGGTCCAGGGTCCGGAATCTCCTAGGGAGAGCCCTTGGGTCTCTTTGGGGTCTCAGAACTCCTAGATTTTGAGGTTTAGGGTACACCATATCCTCCACATCCACGGTTCGAGTGATGCCAAGTCCCATGTACATTTCGGCATGCAAGACTCTGACAGACTCTAAGCCCCGCGGGATTTATAGAACCTACAAGCTTTGCACCACCTGATCCCTACCGTACCCATACCGTGCATCGTAGTTCCTTTCGGGGATTACCTTATATAGGAGGATTCCAGATATGAACCACAAAAGGAACTACTATGGAGCCTCTAGGTAATAGCTCTGGGGCCACACGCGAAGTCCTAAGCTTGGAACGCAATATCCCTTAAATTAAGGAATATACCTTAAATCATATGCGGGATTCTACTATAACTTAAGGTCTACTCCTCAAGATTAAGGGATATATGATATTGGAGTCTGTGGGGAAGTCTTATACACGCGAAACGCAAAGGCTTCGAGGACCTCGCGCGCAAAGCAGCCGACAGAATCGAGCTGGGCGCCAACGTGGAGGAGAGGGTCCAAATGTTGATTTAGGGTTGTTCGGGTCTGGATTTCAGGTAGAGGGTTTCAGGCATAGATGTAGGGTTAGACTAGAGCTAGAGGGTGAGACTTGCTGGATATCCTTATGATGGTCTTTTAGGTTCCCATTCAAAGATGACGGGGGGATCAACCGAACAAATCCTAGTGCATTCATGATGCTCCTCTGACTGTTTGGGATTGCGTTCTCTTTTTGTTCCTTAGCCTTAACGCTTGTATAGTGCAGAAGCCTCGTCGAGACCCTAGCCACGAGTCGATGTATTCCGGCCGTACACACTTAAACCCCGACCACCTACGCCCAATCCTTGACGGAGCTTTAGTCACTGTGCCTCAGTTCGCCTGTATCCTAAACCCTTACTTAGAGGGTATTGCCCTTAAAACAGCAGTAGGTTTTTGGATCCCCAGGTAAAACCCTAAACCCTTAGGCGCATCGCCAAACGGGAGACGCGATAGATCAAGCGGTGTCCCACTGTCAGTCTGTGCGTGCCGCCTTCCCGGTCTCATCGACGCTCAGTCTTTCACAAATCCCTACGGGTCCAAGTGCCTAATAATCATATACTCTCCCATATTAACCTACGTAACTACTATCCTAAACCCAAGTATCTTATGATTGGGTCCTTTGGTCCCTTGCGGGATCTGGCAAAGGCTGCCGCTCCGCTGTTAGGAGGGATGCAATTGTCATTGGACCTATACGGCAGGCGTTTGACAGATTGACTATAGGGCGCATTTGCCACAGGCGTTGCAGCGAATCTACACACTCCCTTCGCTGGTGTTTATGGTTTTAGTACATGCGCAGCTTGCCCTCTACATCCCGGAAAGTGATCTAACGGAACTATACAACCCTGAGGGAGAACCGAGATCTGGACTTCTTTATATGCCCAGAGCTTACGCCATGCCCCCGCTAGCTTTATATAGGGCCTATAAGATCGGGTTCGGAATAGTCACGCATGGTATCCCCTTGCAGCCCCTGTTTCAACTAAACCCAATTTCCTAAACCCCAGTTATTCAGGCCCATATACCTCATTGGTATGTTTTTATTACCTTGTTATATACATATGCATACACACATATGGTTGCTGTTACTATTGCTATGATTCTTATTTGTTTTGATAATTCGCTCGTTACGGCCCCCGCCGTGCTCTCCCGCCAGGAGGCTGCAGCTGGCATACTGCCACTTGGAGAAAGGGGTGCAAACAACAGGGGCCTGCATTTTAAGTAGTATTATTCCTTAGTGTTTCATTCTTTCGTTCGTTCTGTCTTTGTTTCTTTTTTTTCTGTCGTTCTCTCTTTCTTTCGCCCGTTCGTTCTTTCTTTCGTTATTTATTTAGTTCGTTCGTTATCTCTTCTTGTGTTCTTTCTTTGTTTCCTTCGTGTATATATATATACACATGTATGTGTGCATGTTTGCTTGCACTAGAACATATCTTCAAACTCCACTCAGGGTCCAAGGGGCCTATTTTGGCTTTAGGAGCTATTAGGGCTTAAGGGATTTCCCTAAACCCTAAACCCTACACCGTATTGAGGGGTTCAGGGTTTTGGATTCCATAAAACGAGTGGAGCAGGTTTTTTTCTGGTTGTTTCTAGGGTCCAAGCGACCGAAATCGGTGCAGCATAGGGCTCTGAATGATCCCTACTACCATTCCTAATGCATCCTTAAGAACATTTAAGTATACACAGTGCAAGCCCTATTCTAATTATTATGACCCTATATCAGGATAGTATAAGTAGGACACTTACTGTCCTTGAAACCCAGACCCATGCCCGAAGCCCAAAGCATTGAACAGGCCCCGACCTAAACCCATAAACCCTTAGCCTCAAACACCAAACCCCTAAACTGCCCCAAATCCTAAACCCCAAGCCCTGAATCGGGGTTTCTGAACATAGAGGTTTTCTGTAGGGTGCTGTGGATTTAGAAGTTAAAGGTGCGCTAGCAACCTCCGTGCCGGCTGGCCATGAGAATGCTATCGTGGTGTTCAAGGGTTCTTTGCTGGGTATCTGGACGCCCAATATCATTAACTATGTTTGCCGCTATCCGACTTCCTATCGTTCTGGTCAGTAATACCTAACATTTCTCACAACCACCAGACTTGCGCAAGAAGACCCAGCACACTTCAGTGGGGATGTTGTTGTTATTTGTCTCGTTGTGGGTGCAAGCCGCAAGCCTCGGTCAAGATGCCCCGATGTTTGTTGGGCTCCTTACTGAAACGGTTTGGGACTCTTCGTGCGCTTGTCTGACCCTAAACCGTTCATTCCTAGCTAAACCCAATGCCGATACATCCCTCCAATTAAACTTTACCTGGACCCCAAGGAACCTACATTTTTAGGGTTCCTTATTATGATTTCTTTATATGAGTCCTGAAAAGGTAGGTTATTTGGGTTAAGGTAACTCCTGATCCTTGCAACCTGAACTGGCTCCAAGCGAAACCCAATCCGGACCCTAGTCTTTGAGACAGCAGAGTCCCGGCTGCCTGCATAACGAGCCCCACCCGAACCCGAACCTGAACCGGAACCCCCCCCCCCCTCCCAAAAAATGCAGAATGCAACCCAAACTTGAACCCGAACCTCAACCTCCGTCCGTGAACCCCGAACCCGAACCCGAACCCCTCCCGTCCCCAAAAATACAACCCGAACCTGAACCTGAACCCTCCACCCGCCGGAGTATCTGTGAACNCCCCCCCTTCACCCCCATGCAGTCGCGAGCTCGGAACCTCCGAACCCCGCAACCTCCGTCGGTAGTGGTTCGGGTTCCGGACCAGGCGGGGCACTTACTGCATAACGTGGCTGCCTGAGACCTTTCGAACATCAAACCCGCATGCACCTAAACTGCCCCAAACCCAAATCCCAACATCCTAAGCCCTATACTCCCGCATACTACCTTAAGCACACTGATCTGCGGCGAACGCATATTCTCGGCTTTCCTGGGCTACACCCTAAACCTTCAATCCTCATACCCCAAAATCCGCCGGTCGACAGTAGCTTCGGTGACGCCAGGGACGGCCTGTCCGTGCTAAGCCCACTTGAGCCGCATGGACCGTATTTGGGAGGATTCCGTGATTTTGGGACAGGGCTTACCCTACTAAGGGTCCAGGTATCTCCTCAGGAGGGTCCAGAATCTCTAAGGAGAGCCCTTGGGTCTCTTTGCACCCTCAGAAAGTCATTTGGGATTGCAGAACTCGGAGTCCTCATGGTCCCAAAATGTAGGATTTGAGAAGGGTTTGCGGTTGAGGGTTCAGGGTTGAAGGATCTAGTTTGGAGTTTTAGTTGTTTTTTGCAGTTGATGGGGGTTCGGCTCTGCATCGCCGATCTTTCCATGAAAGTGGCGTTGTGTTGTGCGACTGCCTGCGAGCATCCTCAAGCGGCAAGGGCAACGTTCGTCCATGACCATCATGAGCCGCGGAGCCTCGCGCCAACATGTAGCTCTACATAATAAAGTCCAGGCGGCATTACAAGGACCCTAGGTTTTCATGTCGTCCTCATCACTTGGGGAGTGCGTGCTTTCAGTACCTTGGTGCCTACACCCTAAGCCCTCAACCAATAAGGACGACACCGGAAAGGGCCAACGAACATCCAGGAGCCTGATCCGGAAAATGGGGGCCGAATATCCATCCGGTGCTGTAAACGCTAAACCTTTCGGATCCTTCTACCAAGGATCCTAGCCTTGCGAGTGTGTGTTATCAGTTGGGTCCCTTAGGTCCTGAAACACTGAAACCCCAGTCTCAGCAACGTAATCAGACCAGGGAGTATGGAGTCGAGGGGCCCTCATCATGGTTTAAGGGCAATACCTGAACTAATGGGTTTTTACCCTAAGCCTTAAATCCTAAGCCCCGCAAAGGCCCGACACCCCATAAACCCCAAACCCTAAACCCCAAAAGCCCTAAACCCCAAACTTTACCCAAAGCTCCAAACCCTAAACCCAAAACACTATAAACCCCACGAGCCCTAAACCCAGAAAGGCCCACCCCCCCAAACCCGGTCATGAGGCTCTCACTGGGGACCTTGGGCAATCTCTGCCTGTCCGGCTGCCCTCTGAAGCCTTTCAAAGAACAGCTTCTCGGTGCATGACATTATTTAAACTTGAATTCTAAACCCTAGACCCTAAACCCTAAACCCCTGAACCCTAAACCCCTATTTAGGGTTTGGGGTTTGGAATCAGGGGTTTCTTTAAAGGGTTTGGGGTTTAGGGGTTTAGGGTTTAGCGCCTACCCCAAGGGTCCTAACACTTCGGGGTAACATCTGCACCCTGTGGAATAGATGTGGGAGTTTCCGAAAATAGGGGTACCTTATTTTGGGGACCGGATCCTAATATTTAGGGTACTATATTAGGGTCCCCTATTTTCGGAAACTCCCATGTGTGTGTGCACAAATCTAGACGTTTCTCTGACTTCAATCATCCCGCAGCGCTTATTTAGTATAGGGAGCGCATAGTTGAGTAGGTTGGCAGGATTTACGGTTGGGGTTTTAGGGTTCAGGGCTTCGGGTTTCGAGGTTTAGGGCTTAGTTGTGAGATAAGCATGGATTGAATTGCAAATGCCCTCAATCTGGTAATCAGTGCGTTAAACCTGTGTACAACTCCACTGCAATTCCTATTGCTCAGCAGTCTGATAAACCCCAAAATCCCTACCTTAAACTACCAAACCCTACTTTTTTGTAGGTTGTTATTATAAACCCCAATATGGAATTTATAGGGACCCTACAAAAAAGTAGGTTTTGGTAGGTTAAGGTAAACCCTAAACCCTAAAACCCTAAACCCCCCCAGCCCTGAGCCTGCTAAGGATTGTTCCACTGCTCCCGCGCCTGGTCGAGGCGGTTTCGACGCACTTGAGCAGCTGGGCGAACAAATTTCAGCTCTCTTTGGTGGGGATCACAGCTTTCTTTAAGATCCCTTCAAAGGGATCCCATAAGGGTTACTTTAAGGGCTCCTACAAGGGATCTATAGGGTTTAGGGTGTAGAAGACTCCAATATCCCTTAATCAAGGAGTATACCCTCAGTCATATTAGGGATCCTGCTTTAATTTAAGGTATATTCCTTCAATACGGCTGATGGACAAAATCCTGCATGACCCTAAGAACCCTAAACTACGGGAATTATGGCATATTCCTTATAATGGGTAATGCAGGATTTTGTCCATCAGCAGTATTAGGGATCCTGCTTTAATTTAAGGTATATTCCTTAAACAAGGGGTTTTGGTCTAAGCCATTTACAGGTGGGTAGTTCTTAGGTGGGTAGTTTCCCATAAGCCTCCCATACCACTCCTATAAGGTAAAGGGGGTCTTATGGGAGTACTATGGAAGAAGAACTACCCACCNGTGGGTAGTTCTTAGGTGGGTAGTTTCCCATAAGCCTCCCATACCACTCCTATAAGGTAAAGGGGGTCTTATGGGAGTACTATGGAAGAAGAACTACCCACCTGTAAGGGGCTTCTATTTGGAGTCTGTGGATTCCTCTGGCCTTCATTGCAGTTCCTTTTTGCATGCCCATTCAAACTTATAGTAGAATTAGGATCCTGACCATAGAAGCTTTGTAGCCAAAAAGGAAGACCCTCAAAGAAATAGTATAGTTATTAGAAACTCGTTGGAAAAAAACGAATGATAGTGGAGACCAGAGGTCCGGGTGTATTTTTCAGAA
Organism: Symbiodinium sp. clade A Y106; assembly: GCA_003297005.1. NCBI lineage: Eukaryota > Dinophyceae > Suessiales > Symbiodiniaceae > Symbiodinium > Symbiodinium sp. clade A. The sequence goes on from BGNK01001014.1 coordinate 53,448, forward strand.
TTCAGCTGTACCCCTAAGTTCAGGGTTTAGGGTCTAGGGATGTTTAGCTTTTAAGGTTTAGGGTTTAGTATTTGGGAGAATACTTCGGATCTGCTACGGTCGTAGTGCTCCACATGCAGACGGTTGACAAGCTTTTGATGCAGAAGGGCAGCTGCCTGGCTTTAGAGAACCAAGAGGGGCCAAGGGACCTAATATTTAGGTACTTGGGTTTAGGGTCCAAGGCTCGGTAAAGGGCTCCTTAAAGGGATCTGTAGGGGATCTATAGGGGTCTAGGGTTTAGGGTGTTTGGGGTTTACCCTAAGGGGCCAAAGGACCCAATAATTAGGTACTCAGGTTTCGGATATATGTCGGTTACACTTTGGGAAAGTATATGATTAGGTTCTTGAACCCTTGGGGGGAATGTTGAACGGATCTTTTTTAGAGAATGGACCATCAAATTTCTACGAAGGAGTTGAAACGGGTTCTGCGGGATCGTGGGCAAGGGCTGTAACTCTAAACCCCATATGTGCTGTCTACAGCTACTCTGGGTCGCATGCGAGGCCGCAAGGAGCTCTTAGCGATTCGAAGAGGGTTGGGAGGATGCTATAAGGGCATGCGATCACTGAGTCCTAAAAAACCCTACAACTCTATAAGAGCATGCTATCACTGACCACTCAGGCCAAAGCATTAGTCCTGGCTGTTCGAGTTGAAGCTGTCCCGAAGGGGCCAAGAACCGAGTAATCCTCAGGGTTTAGAGTTTAGGGTTCCTTGTTCAATCGTCATGAATTAGGTGGCAAGAGAAGGCCGCCGTAGTTCTAGCTGCCATGCTTCGTGTTCGACACCTTTCCGGACGAGAGCTGGTGACAGCCACCGAAGCGGAGGTTGCGGCCTTGGCCGATGCACATGGCTGTGTCATCAAAGGCATTGAGCACCTCTTGTCCCCTCTTGTCGGCTAGCCATGCTTTCGGCTGAAGCTCCTTTACGAAGACAGCGCGCTTTCTCAAGGTGGCACTTTGACGCTGCCCCTCGAAGTTCACGTTGCCATTTGTGACTTCGTCGAGTTTGATGCAGGTGCAGCTGACCGTCTCACAAAAGCCAGCAAAGGAAATGACACGGCTGCAGTTGAGACGACTCCCGCGGTGTGACAGCGTTGATAGCGGCCGCGAGCTGCGGGGCGCTCGAGAGCGTGAAGCTGCTCGTGTCCGCGCAGGCGGACCTCGATAAAATCGGCGGACCGAGTGATGTCACAGCTGTCTTTGCTGCAGCCTGGTATGGTCATCTAGAAGTTGTGCGCTGGCTGATTGACCAGCGTGCCGACAAGGACAAGGCTGCGAACCATGGTGAAACACCCGCCTACATCGCCAGTCAGTCGGGTCACCTTGATGTGGTGCGCTTGCTGATTCAGAAGGATGCTGACATGGACAAATCCACTAACATTGGTGCGACACCTCTCTACATCGCAAGTCAGATGGGTCACCTGAATGTGGTGCGCTTGCTGATATTGAAGCGTGCCGACAAAGACAGAACCACGAAAGATGGGTCGCAGCTTATGCAGGTCACCTCGAAGTTGTCCGCTTGCTGATTCAGAAGCGTGCCGACGAGGACAAGGCCACGAACCGTGGTGAAACACCTGTTTTCATTGCAAGTCAGGGGGGGCACCTTGATGTGGTGGGCTTGCTGATTGAGAAGGATGCTCACAAGGACCAGGCCACGAACCATGGTGAAACTCCCGTCTACGTTGCAAGTCAAGCAGGTCACCCGGATGTGGTGCGCTTGCTGATTGAGAAGCGAGCCGACAAGGACAAGACTGCGCACGATGGTGCAAGACCTTTCACGGTCGCAGCTTATGCAGGTCACCTCGAAGTTGTGCGCCTGCTGATCGAGAAGCGTGCCGACAAGGACAAGCTCACGAACCATGGCGAAACACCTGTTTTCATTGCAAGTCAAGGGGGGCACCTTGATGTGGTGGGCTTCCTGATAGATAAGATAAGAATGCTGACAAGGACAAAGGCATGAACAGTGGAGCGACACATCTGTTCATCGCAAGTCGGGGGGGTCACCTTCATGTAGTGCGTTTGCTGATTGAGCAGCATGCCGACAAGAACAAGGCTGCGAACCATGGTGAAACACCCGTCTACATTGCCAGTCAGTCGGGTCACCTTGATGTGGTGCGCTTGCTGATTGAGAAGCGAGCTGACAAGGACAAGGCCGCGCACGATGGTGGAAGACCTGCTATGGTCGCAGCTTATGCAGGTCACCTCGAAGTTGTGCGCCTGCTGATTGAGAAGCGAGCGGACAAGCACAAGGCCACAAACCATTTTGAAGCCCTCGTCTTCATCGCCAGTCGGGGGGATCACAAGCACAAGGCCGTGAAGGACGGTGCAAGCCCTCCCAAGGTCGCAGCTTATGGAGGTCACCTCTTAAGTTGTGCTTTCGCTGATTGAGAAGAGTGCTCGAATGGACGCCCGAGCATTTGTGGTGCAATGCCAGTCTTCATCGCAAGTCAGAACTGTCGTCTTGATGTGGTGCGTGTGCAGATTGAGAGGTGTGGCGACCTCGGTGCAGCAAGGTACAGGGAGTGTTGGCTTCGGCACCTTAGGGTCCCTACATGAGTTGACTATACTACTAAAAGATACCACCAAGCCCATCGGTAATTTACTTATAGCAGATATTGTCTAATCATGGCCGTATCTTCGGGTTTAATGCAGCATAGTCTTTACGTTAAGACACGGCCAAGGGTTTCAGTGTAGGGCTTTTCGGCAACATGTGAGGGCTGTCGGAAACATTCGGGGTAAGGTTTAACCCCAAACCCCTAGCGTCTCAGTGACAGGGCCTTCGGGAAGACCTGTGTTTACGGAAGAACTTCACGATTCCAGCAATTAGACACTAAAGACCATCTGCAACCATAAACCCTGAACCCCAAGCCCTGAACCCCAAGCAAACCATGCCTGAATTTCAGGAACAGGTTTTACAAAAGGATGCCCTAAACTCTATCTAAGTTACAAATACCTTAAGGGTCCATGTGCCTACTAATCGTCTACTTTCCCAAGTTCTGACCTACGATACTATGTGCTTTACCCTTACTTCGTAAAGGATCCAATGACTCCAAGAATCCCTACGTAATTGAGGAATATCACTGTTGGGTTTTGTGAGTGAGGATGATAAGACAACTATTCGGGGCCCGTCGGTTCTAGCAATGTTGTGCATGGCTCCTGTTCGCCCTATGTGTTTTGGGGTTGTAGAAAGATGCATAACGGAACGCTAAGGAACAGTAGGTACTAGTTGATATTCTGCAAGCAGTAGGGAGTTAGGTCCTTACTAGACGCTGAAACCCCACCACTTCGGCACTTGCACTGCTAGTGCGGAGCGCCCATTCCCTGTGCCTGCGAGGTCTCGCACTTACTACACCTTACTACCCTAAGGAGTTCAGGGTTTAGGGTTTAGGATGGTCAAAAGGGTCCAAAGGACCAAATAAACAAATAAGCATTGGCACCTATATATAGATATATCTAGGTTTAGGAAGGTAGCTTTGTAGCTGAGCTATTCTCTTGGGAGAACACGTATTTGGAGCCTTAGGGCCTGTTAGAACGCCCGTTGAAAAGTATGAGCGAACCCTCGACTCGGCCAGAAAGACCCAAACAAACCCCCGAAGTTCAAAATTAGTATAGGGGCCGAAATAAATACCAATATTGGTTCCTATATATATATATATATCGTAAGATATATCCCAAAACCCTATTCTCTAATTATTCAGGCCCGCCCTTTCCCCTGTAGAACCCTTACAGAAGAGAACTTTCATAGAACGTTTTTGGAACCCTAGACCCTCAACCCAAAAGCCTTAACTTAGTCCTAAACCCTACTAAACCCTAAACCCTAAACCCGGATCTAGGCGTTTAGGCGTTTAGGGTTTACCCCTAAACTTGAAAATGTAGGAGTTCTGAGACCCCAAAGAGACCCAAGGGCTCTCCCTAGGAGATTCCGGACCCTCCCAAGGAGATACCTGGACCCTTAGGGGAAAAGGAAAGCCCTAACTTCGCCCGGCAGAACCACTGGACTGGCGCGTGTGCGGTCGCGCTGCGGGGGCGCTCTGCAACATTCTGAGGCCTCAGAGCCTCAAAGGCTTAGGGGTTTAGGGTTATAGGGATTAGGGATGATTAGGGATTAGGGATTTAGGGATTAGGGGTGATTAGGGATTAGGGGTTTAGGGTTGGGGGTTTAGGGTTTCGGGTTTATGGGTTAGGGGTTTAGGGATTAGGGGTTGGGGGTTTAGGGATTAGGGATTAGGGGTTTAGGGTTTAGGCTAACAGGGTCGGGGGTCTAGGGTTCGGGTGTACGTTTCAGGCTTCAGGCTTTGCTGGGTTTTAAGGTGTTGTGTGCGTTTGTTCTTTAAGGCTTAGTGTCTGATAGGTTTATATGGTGTTGAATGGGATGCACGTGCAGCTAAACTATGAGGCTTTTGGTTTTGGGTTCGGGGCATCTTCAGTTATGCACTTATGCCACATAAACCGGCAACAAAAGACACATCAATTTGAATAAGGATCCTCGCCGTGGTTTAAGGGTTTGGAGGAGGCCATGGGACGAGAGACCTAAGATGCCACGGAATACTCAGACGACTATTCCTTGGAGTTCCGTATGATAGTTATTTATACTAGAATATAACTCAAACTCCCCTTTCTATTTATGCAGGCCCCTATACCAGCTCTACATCGTAAGCCTTCAACCCTAAACCTTTAAACCCATAGAACCTACTTGCTTGGTCACCTGACTTGCGCATACGTCTCTAAATTAGGGTCCTTTTTAGGGTCCTCTTTATCAGGGTGCCCGTAAACCCTAAACCCGAAAAACGAGCCCAGTTCAGAGAACTCTCCTTGTGCAGGTTGGGTGAGCCGGCCGCAGTGGAGGTGGAGAAGCAACTTGCCTGGAGGGTTCACAGTTTAGGGCCTAGGATTCTTGGTTTAGGCTTCAGAGTTTAGGGTTAATTTAAACCTACCAGAACCTACTTTTGTGTCGGGTCCTTATAAATTCCGATTTAACCTCCAAAGAAGTAGGGTTCAGGGTTTAGGGTTATAGGGTTTAATTTGAAGAACGAGACGCCAGGACAAGAGAAGTACATGGAACGATCCTGAGAGGACTTAGCTAGTAGATTTATATCTACAGCTACATGTAGGGTAACCCACACAAATGTACTTACTAACACTCTGAATCTTCTAAGTAGGACCCATATTCCATCATGCACCCTAAACCCTGTATCCTTAAGACCGTCGCGGCCCAGGTTGCCAGGTGGGTAAGGCTTTTTGTCAGGGTTGATGGGTTTAGGGCTTTGGGGCTCAGGTTTAGGGTATCGGACATCATGCAAGAAGCACTCATCAGTAGGTGTTCGGAGGCTGCCAGCAGATATTATCACGGTCAACAAAAAATGCAAATATAGGGGCCGATATAGCCACCAATATTATTCCCTCGGGTTGGAGCCCAAAACCCCATTCTAATCATAATAATATTATTGCCCTATATTATACATGTTGCTCTTCTTCGGGGCTCCTTGTAAACAAACAGTTCAATACATCACGAAACCCCTGGCCGTTGCACAGTCTCGGGTTGTTGGCCGACAGTAACGGTTTGCGTTGCAAGGTTTATAGGGTTTAGGGTTACAGTAGCTACCATAAAGTTCAAGGATCAGCGTAAGAATGACACAAGTGGATCTGGATAATCTACAAAGGATACCTGCTGGGAAGCCCCGACCCCTAAACCCTAATCTTATTTCCTTCACTCTAAGCCCTTAAACCCTAAACCCTAAAACCCCTTATGGCTACCCCTCTCCTCGGACAGCTCAGGTCAACCAAGCTCCTGGTTACCGCTACTTGGTTCTTCTGCTGCCACCCTAAACCCTGAACCATAAATGCCTAAACCCTGAATCCCCGCCCGCTACACTCCTCGCCCGAATCACCCATCACACCCGTTATGCTCGTCGTTTCGGGGTCTCCTCATTCAGACTGAATAGCTGGAGACAGGATACGTTTATTCTCACGCAATTTCGGTGAACCTCAAATCTTTGTCCCAACACCCAACAGTGTTTTTGTTTATCAAACTCCTTCGACTGAGGTTTGGGGTTTAGGATTCAGGGTTTTGGGTTTAGCGTTCATGACTTGTAGGGCCAAGTATAATAAGGAACCTCTAAATAGTATCGGTAAGTATATAGACCCTTATGTTGACTAGTACGATGTATCCTAAGGCTGCTCTTATGACACAACATACCCAAAGAAAACCTCAAACCAGTAAACCGTGAACTCCAGAACCAAGCGCACGGAACCCGAAAGCCACGTGCCTCCACGTCTAGTCGGCAGGCCTTCAGCGTGCATCAAGTAACTTTAACCCCCGAAACCACGAGGGCCGCAAACGAGACCCTTACATCGCGATTCCCAAAAATCCGCACATTCAGTAATTTATAGTAACTCATTCCTTGAAGATATTGGTAGGACGATCATCCACATATAGCATAAGACTAGTTGTTTCATGTTACTGTTGTTGTTCTTGCTATGTCTCATCGTTGTTGGTGCGACTGTTACTGTTACTATCAGCATTACATGACCTTAAGCACCCTAAACGCAACCCTACCCTTAGGGTATTGTGGTATGTTCCTATCCTAGACCCTAAGGCCCTAATCAAGTAGGCCGGATGCCCTTGTAACTCAGTGTATTAGGTTTAGGGCTTGGGATTTCAGAATTTAGACAGTTGCGGGTATATTGAGGCATAGCAATGCTTAAGTTCAGACGCTAAGAAGCAATATGCAATCCAACGTAGCCCAGCAAACCCCCAGGCCCTATCATTTCAGGCAGACTGTCTCGCAAGCCTAATCCCTAAAACCCTACAGCCTCAGCTCGAATTGAGGGGTTTTGGTGTCGTTGGGGTTGTTGTGCTCGGCCACAAGAAAGGGCTTGCAGAAACATCTTGTTCGAGCTCTGTCAAGCCCGTCAATAACTCACAATGACTTTGTAAATTCCGACCAAGACTTGGCCCTATGAAGGCTTTCAAGAACCTGATCAAGCTCATCCAACAGCTTTGTAAACACCGGCAAACCCCTAAAGCTTAAACCCTGAGCACGGAAGCCTACAGAACCCTAGGAAAACCTTTGTAAGCACCTATAAAGCACGAGCAAAGCTGCAAAAGCCTAAGCATTGTAATTAAACCCGTTAACCCTAAGCATAGACAGTCTATAAGCCCGTACCAAGACTTCTCCACCCCCTCCCCTCCCCGGCCAAGGCTTTGGAAGCTGAGGCGAAGCCCGAACGGCTGGCCGCAACAAAGGCCTCGAAACCCAACAGCCCTTTCCAGAGAGCCCACTGCCCCTTAATCAGGCAATATGTATAGGGGCCTTAAACTGTATGGGAATATAGCTTAGATTATAGCGGCCTCTATATAATTGGAATATACATCGATTTTTACGGACTTCACAAGATTATCGGAATTTAAGCTTTGGGGGCTTAAATAATACCGTGAAGGCACCGTGAAGGTATCAAGATTTAAGGTATACTCCTCAATGCAGCATTCTGGGTCCCGTTCAGGGTCCGACGGACCCCATAGTCTTGTAGTCTTACACATGCGCTTCATGCCGGTTCAATCACGGATTTGGACAAGTGTTTAAAGGGATGTAAGGGTCAACAGGGCCCAGCAATCAGGTACGTGGGCCTAAAGAACCCCAGACGCTTAGGCTTTCCAGCTCTTCAGCCTTATAAGGGGCCAAAGCACATGCTTATGAGGCTTCCATTCCCAACAGGCCTTATTCAGTCCTCATTACGGGTATTAAGGCCCCTACCCCCCCCCCCCCCCCCCCCCCCCCCCCCCCCCCCCGCCCCCCCCCCTTCTCCTCCCCTCCCCCCTTCCCCCCTAAGGGTCCCTATGACTCCATGTACCCACATAGTATCTACTTAGGTACCACAGGGCTTCCTATAAAGCTACTTACCTGAAGCCCCAAGTATATACTACATGGGCACATGGAGCCTTAGGGGTTAATGAAATGTCGACGTAGATTCGGGCCGAAATAGGGGCCTTAATAATTAGAATAGGGCTTTGGGGCCCATTATACTATAACTATAACAACCCCTAGAATAGTAGTGGTATTTACAGTAGATTCCTTAATCGGGCTGCCTCAGTCGGCTCGCGGCAGTTACGCCGTCGGGAGTTTCGTGATTTAGAAACCCTAAACCCTTAGGGTTTCGAGCTTTGATGTTTGGGTCTTTGGGATCTCATACAGTAAACCCCATAAAGTTGGAAACCGGATGAAGGCCAAATAGTGCTGGGATTCCTTATACATTACTCTCAAGGATTGAGGCTATGGGGTTTCCAACTTTTTGGCTTCTACTGTATGTTACCCTAAGGGTCCATGCACCCAAGTAGTATATACCTTTGGCCCAATGTACCTATATAGGGAGTACTTTAAGGCCACAAGTATATACTGTATGAGTATATGGACCCTTAGGGTTAGGGCGAGCAAACGAAACCTCGCAGTGAAGCTACCCTAAACCCCTAAACCCTAAACCCAAGTACCGTATTATTGGGTCCTTTGGACCCTCGGGGTTAAACCTTAAACCCTAAACCCTTAACCCTAAACCCTAAACCCCTAAACCCCTAAACCCTAAACCCTTGGGGTTAAAAGTCACAGTAAAGTTGACGTCCGCGGAAGGCCTTGGGCCTGGGAGCAACTGCCGGGGCCTTGCAGGGCTTCACAGCCACGGCCACAGCCAGGTGCGAGCTTTGGGGTTTAGGGTTTAGGGGTTTAGGTTTCGGGTTAAGGGTTTAGGGTTTAAGGTTCAGGGGTTTAGTGTTTAGGGTTTAGCATGGGTAAATAAAGGGGTCGTTAAAATTAAGGACATGATCCCTTACAGTGTATGAATTAATAAAGGGGTCAGCTCTGAGATGGGGAAATACCCATAGGGCTCCTAAGTAGTTCCTTTCTGGGATCACCTTACCTGGACCCTACGGAACCTACCTTTTTAGGGTTCCTTATTATGATTTCCTTATATAGGACCTTAAAGAGGTAGGTTACGCAGGGTTAAGGTATAGGATCCTAAATATAGACCACAAAAAGGAACTACAATGGAGTCTCTGGGTAAAGGTAAAGGGGTCGGAATAATTGGGGAAATGATCCCCAAACAGTACTGAATATAATATTTATACTACAAGAAAGACTCCATTTTTTTAGATTCTGGTCTTTAAGACCCTTCCATTTCTGCAAGGCACGAGCTTTTGGTTGGGCTTTCGGAAAGCTTTCGGGCTTGGGGCTTTGGGTTTCATGGGTTTCGGGTGTCTACCCTAAGGGTCCCGGTGTCTCCTTAGGAGGGTCCGGAATCTCCTAGGGAGAGCCCTTGGGTCTCTTTGGGGTCTCAAAGATCCTACATTTTGAGGTTTCCTAATGTGTCAGGACCCTTAGGGTAGACTTGACGCTTAGGGGGGTTTGGGGTTTAGAGCCTGGCGGGGCCACTGTCGCCCTACCCACTTCACCGCGCCTAGGTTGGGGGCTTACAAGGTTTAGTGCCAAGTGTCATCTTGATTTTATCATCACTGCATTGTAGCCGAGAGTCCAGTCCGGGTGGAGAGTTCAGGGTTTCGAGTTAAATCTTGGCGTTTGCAGTTTGGGGTTTGGGTATGGGTGTTTGCCCTAAGGGTCCTAACACTTCGGGGAACCTCAAAATGTAGGAGTTCTGAGACCCCAAAGAGACCCAAGGGCTCTCTCTAGGCGATTCCGGACCCTCCTAAGGAGATACCTGGACCCTTAGGGTGGGAGGCAGGGCATTCGAAGGTTGACCCCAACCTCTGCTTTCCGGCGGATATTCGGTATTCGAAGCCTCATCTCCCCAAAATCGCAAGGTGCAAGACCCTGTGCACAGAGGGAGAGAGAGAGAGGGAGACTCCAAAAACCCAACATGAGTAGTTCTCTAAAGTTCTCTAAGTCAGTGTCCCTTTTAGGGTACGTTTTATAAGGGTGCCGTACTATTTTGGTGATCTGAAAAGGGACCCTAATCTAGAGAACTGCCGTTATGACCCTTGCAGAAACCCCATAGACACCCTTATGGATCCCTTTAATGATCCCTAAAAGGCACCCTTAATTTGCAGAACTGTGCCTTATGCCCCAAACCCTAAACTACGACCCCAACCTGGGACCCCCAAGAGAGAGACTCCAAAACCTCTTATGCGGCCGGGAGGTTGCTAGGCTGCCTCGTAAACCTGGTGGCGCTGAGGCCCACGGTGCCTCGGCCACGACTGAAGAGCTTTAGAGTTTGGGATTTAGGGTTTTGGGCTTTTGGGTGACGGTGTATGATTTTAGGCCCTTCGGGTTTTGAGGTTTACCGTTTAGGCCGGGTTTGGGGTTCAGGGTTTGTAGTTTGTAGCAAGGTTTAGCATGTAAAGGGTAGTGCGGCTTTAGATTCCAAATACTCTGTTAAGGGACTTAACTTAAGTTACCATGTTCAGGAAACCATATTATTTACTATAGATCCCTATTATTTTTTTACCATAGATCCCGATTATGGTAATTTGAATCAAACCCCTTAACAAAACTTGGCGTTCTTCTGCTTGGATCTTAGGACTTTAACTTTTTGGGTTTCTATATGAACCCTAGTAAGGAGGCTAAAAGTTTAACTTTTTGGAGGGGTTCAGAAGTCAGCCAATTTAACTTAAATCAAATCCCTTAACAAAACCCAGAGGACCCTTAGGGTAAACCCTGAGCCCCATAAATCCTCAAACTTAACATCCTAAACCCTAAGCCCTAATCCCTTCCTTAGAGGCTTTCGGAATCCCTTACCCCAAGGGTCCAGGTACCTCATAATCATATACTCTCCAAAATCCTAACCTACATCACTACTATGACTATGCAAAAACCGATTGCCTAATTATTGGGTCCTTTGGACCCGTACAGTAAACCCCATGAAGTCGGAAACCGGATTAAGGCCAAATAGTGCTGGGATTCCCTATACATTACTCTTAAGGATTGAGGCTATGGGGTTTCCAACTTTTGGGCTTCTACTGTAGGGTTACCTTAGCCCCGAGGCTTTAGCGGAGCTCCAAACTCTGGGGGCTCTTCGGATCATCGCCTCTCTGCTGGATCCCAATGCTTTCGGCGCCTTGGCGGGGGTGGGGTTTGGGGTCGGTTTAGGGTTTAGGGACTTAGGGTTTTAGGGATTAGGTATGCAGGCTTTAGGGTTTAGGGATTTAGGGATTAGGGTTTGGGATTGAGGCTTTAGGGTTTAGGTTTGGGGTCCTTTAACTGAGGATGTAGGTTGTGGGGTTTAGGGTAGCTTCCATTACTTTTCTGGTTTAAGTCATAGGGGCACTTAGGGGGGCAGGGGGGAGGGGGGGTAGGGGGGTAGGGGACTATTCCTCCGGGCTCTGGAGTACCATACTTTAACTCGTGTTTTGGGACATGTTCCTTAAAGGAACCATGCTGGAATACAAGTTAATACTTGTTTCCGCTGGTTGCTTCAAAGCCCAGTTAATTTACTTCAAACGATGAAGGGGTCCTTAATCTAGTTCAAAAATATCAGGAGGGGGGCCTTCATGTATTTTGAAGCTATATTGGCAGGGTCCTAAGGACTATGAAGGGTACTTGGGTAGGGCCTCAACCCGAGCCCAAAGTATTTAACCAGGTGCGAGCACGTCCACTGACGACGAGAACGACCCGGAAGTCATCTCTGCACGGGCCTGCCTGCTTTGTGGCCGGTGCCTTGTCCACATGGCAGGTTTCAGTGGAATTTGAGAGTACTTTGTTTGCAGTTCCTCAAACCCGAAGCCCTTGTTACCATGCATGCTCTGGCAACGTGTTATAGTTACTATAGGTATTGCTGCTGTGTTGGACGCTGCGGCCTGCGGTTATGTCAGGAATTAGTGTTGCGTCATCACCCTTGCGCCAACTGTCACAGCATGTCACCTACTACTGATAAAGCTCACATGGAGCTTGTCCCCCAATCCTGTGTCGCCCAGTGCTGGCCTTCTGCCGTTGTTGTTGTTGTTGTTGTTGTTGGTTGTTGTTGTTGTTGTTGTTTTCGCGGCTTTGCTTTTTGAGAAATGCTATAAGATCCCATCGTATTCCTTAGGTTTCCCTACTAGACTATAGATGCTTCAAATAGCAGTACATAACACAACCCAAAACCCTGTTCTCCTGTTTCTACCGGGTTACTAGACAGGCGGCCAAGCCAGAAACTCCAAGCTCTAGACTACACGAAACAACCCTGAACTCCAATCTCACAGCCCTTAAGATATAATTACAACAAGGTGGTTCCCTCATTAAAGCCAAACAGTAGGAAAATGGGGCACCCGAATTAATATGGGGGCTACCCTAAACCCCAATACCCTAAACCAAAAGCCCCTAAAACCTAAACCCCTAAACCCTTAACCCCCAAACCTCTACACCCAAAACGCCCAAGCCCAAAACCTCTAAACCCAAAACCCACCCCTAAACCCCTAAACCCCCAAGCCTTAAACCCCTAAACCAAGCAGGTTGGTCGGAGCTTTCCCGGAGCACTTGGCCACCGACCTCGAAGCGGACCTCCTCCGACGGCTCACGCAGCTGCTTGAGAGTGCCTAGTCTGAGGCTTTCGGGGTTTAGGGTTTTAGGGTTTAGGGTTTAGGGTTTAGGGGTTTGGGGTTTAGGGGTTTAGGGTTTAGGGGTTTAGGGGTTTAGGGGTTTGGGGTTTAGGGTTTAAGGTTTACGGCTTGCAGTTTAGGGTTTGAGCTTCGGATTTCGGGTTTATAGGCTTTCGGGTTGAGAGTTTTGTTTACCAGGAGCCCCCCCAAGTGCCCTGTAATGGAGCCCGCAGTCATAGTGGGTAATTATAGGGTATATAAGAGGGCATTTACCCTAAGGGTCCTAACAAAATGGGGAACCCCAAAATTGAGGGTTTCTGACCCCCAAGGGACCCAAGGACGCTCCCTAGGACATTCCGGACCCTCCTAAAGAGATACCTGGACCCTTAGGGTAGGGCCTAGGGGTCTCGGGGATTTGGAGTTTTATCAGGTTTAGGGGTTTTGGTTGAGTTTGGGGGTTTAGGGTTTAAGGGTTTCGAGTTTAGGGCTTACGGGTTTAAGGTCTGGGGGTTAGGGATTAGGGTTTAGGGTTTAGGGTTTTAGGGTTTAGGGTTTAGGGGCGCGCTAGGGGGTGTATACCAAGTCGCTGGGTCTACTTTTGATTTAACTAGGGTCTTGGTTGCTTTCAAACGGTTTCATTAAAGGAACCTGTAAACGAACCTTGAAAGGAACCCTTAAAGGAACTTGAAGGAACCTGTAAACGAACCTTTAAAGGAACCCTTAAAGGAACTTAAAGGAACCTGTAAACGAACCTTTAAAGGAACCCTTAAAGGAACTTAAAGGAACCTGTAAACGAACCTTTAAAGGAACCCTTAAAGGAACTTAAAGGAACCTGTAAACGAACCTTTAAAGGAACCCTTAAAGGAACCCTTGTGTTGGAGATTTGAGGCCTTCGGCCTTCGGAGGTTCGCATAGGGTAAGTGTCCCGCTGAAGGGGCTGAGAGTTCAGGGTTCTGTGCTGTTGGGTACTTGGATTTCCAGTTTGTTCGTGATAAGCGCTAAGCATTTAACGTTTCAGATTAGGGCATAGGGTTTACAGAGTTTTAGGGTCCAGGGTTTAGGGATCACAAGAGAGTCCATGGTAGCTCAGTGGGTTTTTATGGAGCCGCAGAGTTGCATCGGGTGTGTCAGGAGTTTGTCACGGTTTAAGCAGGGGTTTGGTGGGCACACCACACGTACTTCGCGCGGTTTTGAAGTTGATTTTGTTTTCTCTTGACCTTTGCATAATAGTCTGTTTGCATCGCATTTGTACAATGTCGCGATGACTGCTACTCCAGCGTTTTTCGGTTACACGATAATGAATGAGGAACATGAGTCACATGCCGGGACGATCAGTCCATGTCCTTATGAAGCCTAATCACACCCTTTCCAAACAAATCACTAAAACGGCTATGAGGGGTTGGTACTACTAGCTAGCTACTCCGACGCCTTTCTGTGTGGTAGACCTTAGACAGCCTGACGAGGAGTTGACATGGCGGAGGTGGTTCGCAGTGTGCAAAGCAGCGAAACCAACACGCCGTCTGTAGCGATTCTGGAAGCTTGGCACTGTAATAACAGAACGATCGTGGAGCTGTGCTGTTCTAGACTTAGCCCAAAGCTGTTGAGCTGGCCTGAGTAATCAGTAATTTGTTTCCCGATGATTCCTTCAGACATTTCAGTATAAAGCCCCCAGCACACAAGTCTCACTACTCAAGCCTCTGAAGGAATCCCTAAACCACCCTCAAACGAACCCTTCAAGGAGACCATAAAGGAACCTTTAAAGGAATCTTTCTTTACGGGTCTTTAAAATTCGATTCTGTCTTTACCCATAGGCCCCAAAGTAGTTCCTTTTTGGGAATACCTTGTAGGATTCTAAATATGAACCCCCAAAAGGAACTACTTTGGGGCCGATGGGGCAGACCGCAGGGCCCTAAAACCTTGGACACTCGAAAACTTCAATCACTGGAAAGCCAGCAGGACCCTGAAAGCCTAAACTCAAGACACTACTTGGAGGGTCGGGGGACTTAGTAAGTAGGTAGTAAGTAGACTTATAAGTACCCTAAAAGGGACCCTAATTGGGGTTATGGTACTTATAAGTCCCAAAAATAAACAAGTCCCCCGACCCTCCAAGTAAGGATTTATGAGCCCTACAATACTCTACTAAACCCGAAACCCTCATCCCTGAACACTACTGAACAACCCTAGGCCCTCAACCCCTGAACCCTACCTTAACCTACCAAAACCTACTTTTTTGTAGGGCCCCTATAAATTCCATATTAGGGTTTATAATGAAAAAACCTACAAAAAAGAGCAGGGTTTGGTAGTTTAAGGTAAGCCCTATAGAATCCTAGAGCTATGCGATCGGAATTGCTTTTGGAACCCTCATCCCTCAACTGAACCCTAAGCCCTAGAGTCCTAGAGCTATGCGAACGGAAGTTCTTTTGGGTAGGGTTTAGGCTTAGCAACCCAAAGTCAGGAGTCCCACATCCCCACTTGGAGGGTCGGGGGACGTAGTAAGGCTCCTTAAAAGGGAGGCTTAAAGGGCTCCATAAAGGGATCTACAAGGGGATTATAAGGGGAACTACAAGGGAGGTATGGGACCTAGTAAGTAGGTAATAAGTAGAGTTGCAAGTATCCTAAAAGAGATCTTAACTGCGGTTATGGTAATTATAACTCTATAAAAACAACTACTTAGTAAGCCCCCCGATCCTCCAAGTAAACTCCCTTTCAAACCATGCCTAGTACCCTAACCACTGCGCATAAGGACGCCCCAAACCCAAAACTCTTGAAAGCAGCACCGAAAACTCGGACGGTCCCGATTAGAGGTCCCCTAGAAAGAATAGGCAGATCGGCTAAGGTACCATCTTCAGTGTTTCCGATGAAAGGGTTAGGGCTTAGGGTTCAGGGTTTAGGGTTCAGGGTTTAGGGTTTAGTGTTCAGAGTTAAGGGTTTCGAGTTTCGGGTTTTCGAGTTTAGGGTTCAGGATAGGGTCTAGGTTCCCGTGAAACGGACAACCCCGAAGGGTACCCTGTGAGTTCCTGATAACCTTGGATACTATGTCTGTGTATACATATATATATATATGTATATGTATATATATATATATGTGTGTGCTTGTGTCTGATTTGCGTAGGGTTGCATAGAAACTGTGTAGGTGTGGCCCTCTGTGTGTGTCTGTGTGTGTGTGTATGTGCGCGCAGGTGCTTGCTTATTTGATGTGACTTTGATAGAGTCCTGGTAGGGTGTTACAGGTTCGTTAACATCGCTTCATGATTCTGCTAGGACAGCCGGTATCACGACATAATAAAGTGGAATAAATGGCAGATTGGCGGGGAGGGTTAGTGGGTCCTGGTTTGAGATTCGGGCGTGCAAGGTGTCAGGCTGGATTCAGGAGTGTGCCTTCATGGGAGCATTGGCAAAGACATCGATCGGTTGGCAGGCAGACAATCCCTAAGGGTCCATGTACTCATATAGTACATACATTGGCCTTAGCGTAGTCCCTATTTAAGTACTTTGGGGCCCAAGTATATGCTATGTGAGTACATGGACCTCTAGGGATTTTGTGATGCACAGCGCGCAAACGCCTTGACTTCAGATTTCAGATCGCTTCGAACCACATTGTTGGGATCTCCAATGTCAATCCAAATGAGAGACTTCGCAAGGACCCTTAGAGGGGTAGGGGGAGGGGGGTAGGGGGCCTTAATACCGATAATAAGGATTTAATAAGGCTTTTTTCAGGAAGTATAGTCCCCTACCCCCCTCCCCCCTACCCCCCTAAGCGTCCCCGTGAAGACTGGTTGGCAAGGTGGTACGAGTTGACACTGCTCAAGTCCGGCCGTTTGGTTCATCTTGAATTCGGCCTGGGCCGCCCGACGTTGCTCATGTCTCGTTTTGCCAAGATGGATGAAACTCATCCGGTTAGAGCCACCACGCATTTTTCCATGGGCTGGCACTGGGATCATCGTGAATGGTGCTGCAGCTCGAGCCAAGTACTTTAGCGACGGCTCAGGTGCATGTTTTAGGGTTTAGCCTGGACGCCGAAGCTGAATTTTTTTTATCAAACATGCAGATGGCCTGTGATGGTCCTTAGCTGTAAAGCGATGGGTTTCTGTTTGTTTGCCAAACTCGAAAGCCAGAACCCCTGAACGCAAAAGCGGAGCCGATTTAGGACCTAGACTCCTAGACCCAGGGTTGAGGGCCCTACACTCGAATCACGATTTAAGCAACTCGCACTGGATACAAGCAACAAGTAGCCACGGTGAAGAATTTCACTAATCACACATGTCAAAATCTTAGGGGTACTTGTAAATAGTTTGTAATTTTTGGTTCCATTAATCCCTAAGAAACGGCTAGAATTATAATCTTTGCTAGGGGTCTAAGTTCAGTATAGAAATCAGTATTTACTCTAAGTACAGTCCTCAGCCAAAGATCTACAAGGAAACCCATTTTCAAGCTAAACTATTTGAACCAAAGGGTGGTACCTGATTTAAACACTAAATCCTATACTCCCAAAACCCCTAAACCGTAAACCCTATACTCCCAAAAACCCTAAACCGTGAACCGTTGAAGCGTGCGAAGGATTGGTTGGACCCTGCCCTACGGCTCCTCGCATCGATCTTGATGAAGGCTGCTGGGGATATGAGTCAAGGGTTAAAATATATAGTATATATAGTATATATTATAAAGTATATAGTAGATATATGTAAGGCCCTTGTTCATACTTTTTTTAATAGACTGTGACTGTATGGGGGTGGACGCCAGGGATTAGGGGTGAAAGAGGCTCCGGGTTAATCAGCACGCTAAAGCCCTGAACCCGAAACCTACCCAGAGGTTCTAAGTGTTAGAGAGTGTCTGATAGCAGGGTTTTGAAAGGGTCTTGGTAGGTGCTCACGGGCGCTCTCAAAGGAGTTTGTTGCGGGGTTTAGGGTTGGGGTCGAGGGTTTTGGGGCTTCTATCTTCTGCTACACCCTAACCCCGAATTCTACGTTTCACCGGGCCACAAGCATTCTATGGCGGATGCATTGAGTTCTCGGCAACCCCTGGCCACAGACGAAGATTACATAGTCAGGTCAGGATCCCAAAATAACGGCTACCCCTGAACCCTAAACCCTCAAAGAAAGGGGGTCTCAGACAAGGGCGATAAGGTTTGGGGTTGTGGGGGTCTGAGGGTGTAGTTGGAGCTTAGGGTTGCCGAGGCTTGTGGGCTTTCTTGGAGGATCATGGGACTTGGTAATATAAAGGGTTCCTATTATCACTCCCATAAGGGTTCCTTTACAGACTTCTATAAGAGTTCAATAAAAGTACTTGCACCTATAAGTACAGCTACCTTATTTGTAACCTTAGTTACTAAATCCCACAGACCCTCTGTAGGGTTATTACCTCACATGCATCACGAAGTCTCCGAATGTTGAGAGCGTTTTGAGGCTTCCTGGGAAAAGCCTGAACACAATCTCGTCGCGAACCCC
This sequence comes from Symbiodinium sp. clade A Y106, assembly GCA_003297005.1. Classification (NCBI taxonomy): domain Eukaryota; class Dinophyceae; order Suessiales; family Symbiodiniaceae; genus Symbiodinium; species Symbiodinium sp. clade A. The sequence goes on from BGNK01001014.1 coordinate 71,444, forward strand.
AACTTTGTAGAATCCCTTCGGGGGATCCTTTGAGGAATCCTTTACGAAATTCAGAAAACTTTGAAGAAGCACCAAACCCCTAAACCCCTAAACCCCTAAACCCTAAACCCTAAACCCTAAACCCTAAACCCTAAACCCCTAAACCCCTAAGCCCTAAACCCTAAACCCCTAAACCCTAATCCGGCGAGGCGCCCGGGTCTCTCCAGCGTGCCGGCAAGGACCTCGTTGCTGCTCCCTTCCGGCCCTTACCCAAAGGCTCCATGTAGCCATATAGTATATACTTATACCCTAAAGTACCCATATAGGAACCCCTTTAAGGACTAAGTATGCACTATATGGGTACATGGAGAGGGTTACAGATCGTTCCTCACGGTTTAGGGCTTCGGGCTGCCCGTTGACAGTTAATGGGCCGAAATAGTTACCGATACAATTCAGGGGTTCCTGATTATAACCCTATTCTAATTATGAACGCCCCTGTATTAGTTTAAAAATAGGCTGATTCTGAAAGAAACTCAAGGGGGCAGAACTAGTTCATTGCGGGCCAAACGGAGCCGATAGCTTACGGTTCAGGAGTCGCGTCAGCCACAGTGACCCAAGCCTAACTCTTCCCCCTAAGCCCTAAACCCTAAACCCCACCCCATGAAAGCATGAAACCCAGAGACTCATCGGGTGAGCTGTAAGTAAAGGGTCCACGGGGTTTAGGTTAGTTTGGTCGCATGGTTGAAGGTTCAACGACTGGCGGTCTAGGTTCGCAGGTTTGTAGCGTTGACATGTCATTGCGAGGTCGAACAGCAGGTTGCGTGCTATGCCGATGGGCTTTTGGAGTTTAGGGTGTCGGGGTTGAGGTTTAAGCATATCAGGAGAGTTCCGCACAGTATAAGTTGCTGTGATCTTATCAAGCACCCTCCAAAGGTAAACACTTCGTTTGCGGCTTCTTTGGCCAGGAACATCGCAACTTGTACAGTTGCACAAGTTGGTAGACCAGCATTTGGGCCTTCGGCTTGGGGTTTATTACTTTCCTGCAGCCCAAAAAGTAGAGTCGACGGATTTCCGGTTTTGGCCTTTCACTTAGTAGTGGAGTGGGTGAAATTGTTCAGGGTACCTCTATTTCCCCTAGGATACTGGACAAGTAAGTTTACGTCTTTCAGGTTGTAGGTTCTGGGCTTCAGGTAGGGTTCTGCGAGCTTTATTCCTAGTGCCACCTGCCTATAAGGCTCCAAGTGTCTAATCATCAGTTCAAGGTGTTATACCCTCCCGAATAGTAGCCGACAGAACTATTCATTCTTATCCTAAACCCGAGTACCTGCGTATTCAGTCGTCTGGAATTTTATATCTTTATAACGGTATGTAAAACCCGTGTAGAACCCAGATGGAAACCTCAACAGATCGCTTGTAAGTAAGGGCCCCTAAACCCCCAAACCCTAAACCCTAAACTTGCAGGAGGGCGCGCAAGCGATGCTACCAACAATGCTGGCCCGACTCTGTGACCCCTTGCTGCAAAGAATTGGGGGGGATTGCGAGTTTAGGTTTAGGTGTATTGTTATGGATATTTGTGTTGACATTTGCTTGTTTCTTCGTTTGCTTCGTTTGCTTGTGTCTTTCTCTGTATGTTTATGTGTCATTATATGTTATTGAATCATAAATTTTATACTTATCGTCTTTTTCCCGCATTCACACCCTACAGTCTTATCTAGATTGCTTGTTGCCTCGCCTCCTTTTGTGTCACGGTTTGGTGAAAGGAGCCGCTAAGTTGTAGTCTTAAGCGCTCAGATTTTGGGTGTTGTCGTTGGAGTTTGGGTTCAGCGTTGGGGGCACATAGCAAATGCACTTCTTCCAGGTCCATCTCTGCTGAAAAGCTGAGAGAGTGTGGGAGCAAAGACAGATCANTGGGGGGGGGGGGTATGGCCAGCAAAGACACACAGAGCAAACAAGCAGCAGGCAGGCAGGCCAGCAGGCGAGCACGCGAGCATTCGAGCGAGCTAGTAGCGAGCAGAAAGCAACAAAACAACTCTGTGCCTATAAGTATGAACGACTAAATATACGTATGTACATATATACAATATATGTATATATATATATATACGTACATATGTGTATGCACGTACACCCTGTCATACGCTCATTGCCTCTACCGAAGCTCCCAAACATTCCTCTGCCCTTTAAGCTTGTCTTGCAAAGCACGTAGCATCAGTCTGGACGGAGCACGAGGAACTTGCGCGAGCGCTTCGACCTCCCACGCACTTGGCGCCCTCTCAGGCATTCGAGGGCTTCAGGTTCATGCGTTTACGGATTTCGGAGAGTGTTCGTCGATATGTAGGATCTTTGGATTCAGGTTTACGTCATATGTTTAGGTTGACTGCAAAACTTCCAGCCCCATGGCATCCCTGGCGTCTGGGATTATTGTGTTCCGCGCTCGGGGCTTTGACTCCGAAATAATCCTAAGATCCCTCCAGAGTTGAAGCTGAACCATAAAGTGCTGCAACTTAGTTTCTTGTGAGGTCTTGCAGGTAGTGCAACGCCCGTAGATAGACTTGACACAGGCCTACGATAAAGTCGGTATGGTAGTTCAGGGGGGTCTTCGTGAAATGTGTAGCGTGGTGGATCAGGGGATTCATATTAAGGAGGCTACTAGAAACCTCCTTGCGGCTATCCTACTCAGCCCCCCAATTTTTAAACAGTTTCGGTCCTTCTTTTCTGACAGCTGTTCGTTGCTGGGTTGGATAGTAGTCTCCCTGTTTCTTGGTAAGGAATGAGGGAATCGATCTCTATGATAGCCCCATGCAGTCCCTTAAGGTGCCTGATCGTAGTCCCAAAAAAAAACCAATTCCCTACTAAGAGAAGGGGCCCAGCTGGTGATTGTGATATTCCTCCACAGTATTCTTTACCGACTTAGAGGCGTCTTCTATCCCTAGCCCTAAACCTAACTAAGCCAAGCCACCATAGACCCAAACCATTGCACCACAAGCAGGAAGTTCAGCTTCATGTATTTGAATCCCGCCCCCTGTTCAAGCCTTATCGCAACTATCCTAAGCCCAACCTTCTAAGTATCGAGTTCTTGGGTCCTTTCCAACCTCTGCGAAACTTTGTTAATTTTCAAAACAGTCTCACAATACTCCCCACATGCCTACAAAACGACTATCCTAAACCCAAGCACCTAATTCTAGGTCGTTTGGACCGCTAAAACCTTATAACCTGTTTAAACCCTTTTTGAAGCCACTGTAGACCATACAGAACCGTTACAGGCAAGTCCGTAGTGCCCAATCACTGCGGCCCATTAGACCAGTAGTGCGAACCTTCCAGGAGGGCGCTGTGTCTTCCAGGCTACGAGGCAACCTTGCCTTGCATCTTCGGCTGTGAAATTAGGGTTTAGGGTTTAACCCGTCAGCAGCATGTAAGCCGAATCCTCAGTAATACCGTAATACCATTCCTTCCCCTTCCTCATTAGATTAATACATAAATATATATATATATATATATGGTACCCCCCCCCCCCCCNTGAATCGGGCCGATTCAAGGTGAATCGGCCCCGCCCGCGCATACCACGAGTCATCCCGAGTCACAAGCACTTTCATCACAGACCACGAGGCAGAATCATTTTTATACGGTGTTCACATTGCTCATAGTACTGTTTCTAGGTTCCCCAATTTTCCTACAAGGTCCTACAACTTGGTCTTAATGGAACCGGAACCCCAAAACAAGAAAAAGTGCAAAAGCGTACCACTAGGGAAGTTCGGTTTGTACAGTTAAGGCTTATCGGGCACAAATAGGGCTTAACGGGCACCGCCCCATCCCGGTACCGGCCTACACCACTACACGTGTGGGCCTNGAAGTTCGGTTTGTACAGTTAAGGCTTATCGGGCACAAATAGGGCTTAACGGGCACCGCCCCATCCCGGTACCGGCCTACACCACTACACGTGTGGGCCTATACTATTGCTAAACAACACACAGACAGGTAGGTACATCAGCCCTAATGGTGACCCGTCGACCGTGACACTAGCCCGGAGAACATACCGATATCCATAGTGTCAACCCCTAAGACTCAACCCCAGGAATAGCAATGATGCTAACCCCAACATAGCAGCTTTATGTTCGAAAGGATACTGACCTACCGCTAGGTTTGAACTTGCCACTATGTTCATCTTATTAGCGAACCTACCCCTATAGCCTNATAGCAATGATGCTAACCCCAACATAGCAGCTTTATGTTCGAAAGGATACTGACCTACCGCTAGGTTTGAACTTGCCACTATGTTCATCTTATTAGCGAACCTACCCCTATAGCCTCGTGTATCCTTGCCTTAGTAGTAGCTTGGATAACCCTGTAATTCTGACCTATGTTTACCCGAAAAGTGACGCCTTGTAGCTCAACACCATAGATCTTATGGATAAAATGCTATGCCGACTAATAGCCCCACCAGTCGTTCACATGTTAACTCCCATATCTACCAGAATTCGAAAATTAATCTAACATCATAAACTAACCTGGTTGGCACCCCAACAGNCCAGTCGTTCACATGTTAACTCCCATATCTACCAGAATTCGAAAATTAATCTAACATCATAAACTAACCTGGTTGGCACCCCAACAGTAAAGATACTGGAGTTGCACCGGCAACCCTAACATATAAATCTAAGATGGATCTTATTCACAATTTTAATATCACCCACAAGCTATCCCTACTGCAAGTCTTCGTAAAGCACCGAATACTACTCTCAACTGCACACCAAACAGTTCACGACCTTAGGTAAAACCGTCATGGCAACCCCAATCTGGGTTACTGCTAGTATTGATACAGGAAAGCTAGATATGGCCCAAGTGCTAACCCCAACGGTAACCATCATATTGATGCTAATATGAACCGCCCAACCATGTTGTTTATAAGCACGATCTTTAGCTCTCTCAAGGTGTGGCGTTGTNTAATATGAACCGCCCAACCATGTTGTTTATAAGCACGATCTTTAGCTCTCTCAAGGTGTGGCGTTGTTCCATTGATGGCCCGTAGATTTAAGGATGATATTTGTAATTGTTCCCTACCTTAATATACAATGATAGGCCCTTTCTTACTGTAGATGCTCATGTTGGACTTCAACATCAACCCTAGCACTATCCTTGCCATCAACCCTTTTGTCAATGCTGACCCTAATATTAGGCCTGATAATAGCCGTGAAACTATCCATAGTAGCCTCAGTACTGTGTTTCTCTTATTTACAACCTTAGTCAAAGCTAGTAGAAATCGTAGTGGTGCGTGTGAAAACCTTGACACCCTGGTCTGTGTTAAGCCTGCAGTGCTGGCTTTTTAACCTCAAAAGATCGCGCCGGCGCAAACATGTCACACCACTGCCTCTGCCGCAAATATGCATGTAGGCAACGTNAGATCGCGCCGGCGCAAACATGTCACACCACTGCCTCTGCCGCAAATATGCATGTAGGCAACGTGCACCAGTGTCTCATGTACATCTGCTGTTGCTCTGTCTGCAGTAAATAGAGCACTTTCTGGCACGTAGGTGACAAATACTGGCAAAACCATGACGCAGCAGACGCAATTGCGTAGGTGGCAACGGCTTACTGGCACAAACATGGTGCAGTTTTCTTTGCAACCGAGATGACGAACACTTATACCCAAAAGCATACACAACCAGGAAAAGGTAGGTACCGGGGCTGCATACATGCATAAGACACCCGTGTGACTCTTTTTAACCGAAAACACACAAAATGGTAGGTACGGAGGGGGGGGGGTTGCATATATATATATATATGCACACACTCTGTTATTCTCCTTCAAAGTCCTCTGGGTATCGTTTTGTACTTTTGTTTTCCGTGCTTTAGGGCTGTAAGGTCGTGTTTGGCGTTGAGAGTTCCTTGGCAGCTCCCTACGTAAAGGACCGTTCAGGAAGCATACTAAGATAGTGGAGAGGGTTTTGGGATTGCTGCATCTTGCTGCTGTAGCTATGACGTGCTTTAGCCTGTTTTTGCGGGGTGCGCATGGGCTTTTTCAGAGGTGAAGAAGAGTCAGGGCCCGCTTGTTAGGGCCAGGGAGCTAATATGATAGAAACCTGAATTTTTATGCGAGTATCAATCCACATAAAACTATTCCTTCGGGCTCGCTATCATTATTATGAATGGTATCTATACCGGCAACCCTAAACCCTAAACCCTATTCGGAAAATTACAGTGCCGATGTTCTCGATGATTTTTGGCCCAGGCATCCCCCATCGAGTCACGTGATCTAACTAATAAGGTTAGAAAAGGATGACTATACATATGTATATATATATACATATATATCCTCATGTATTTATATTTAGAACTTTTTAGTCTTGTTTTTACAACTAATATAGTTCAGGAGTACGGTTTAGGGTAGTTACCAAGTAAGGTGACTGGTCAGGCGACTGATGTCTATAATACTTGCAATAGTATAGGGGCCTTTAGAAATACCTATAGGGTTCCTAGGGTTCCTTTAAAGGGGTCTATACGGGCTACTATAAGGGCTATTCTAAGGATTTCGTATAGCGGTGCTCCTGATTATAAGTATAGTATAATATACCCCAATTCCGCATGCTAATTATTAAGGCCACTATATTAGTTGCTTGCAACCCCCGTTTCCCTCACCCAATCATTGCAGTTCGATCCCTGCTTGAAGCCCAAAGCCCTAAACCCTGAACCGTATAGAGTGCTTCGAATGCCTTGAAGGCAGAGAAGGATGGAAGGGTCTAGGGTTTTGGGTGTTAGGGTTCGGGGGCTTGGGGTTTTAGGATTCCGGGTGGAGGGTTTTAGGGCAGCACCTCCACACCCCTAAACCCAAAATCCCTAAATCCCTAAACCCTGAACCCCCAAGCCCTAAACCCCTAAACCCCAAAACCCATCAACCCCTAAACCCTAAACTAGTTTTGGACTCCCAGGCTATTCGGCAACTTCAGTGAGCTCCAAATGCGCGGGGAGGAGCGCTGACCAGGTTTCTATTTGCAGTTTAGGGCTTTGGGGTTTAGGGTTTAGGGTGTGGGGTTTACCCTAAGGGTCCAGGTATCTCTTTAGGAGGGTCCGGAATGTCGTAGGGAGAGTCTCTTTGGGGTCTCAGAAACCCTCAATATTGAGGTTCCCCAATTTGTTAGGACCCTTAGGGTAGGGTTTAGGGTTCAAAGGTTGTACGACCCAGAGGGTCCATGTACCCAAATAGTAGATACTTCGGCCCCAAAGTACCTATATAGGGATTACTTTAAGGCCAAAGTATATACTATTTGGTTACATGGACCCTTAGGGCAAGGTTCGAAAGGGTGTAAAGATGTTTTACAGTACAAGGTGCTACCTTGGTCTTACACTGAATTACTACGGAGCCCAGCACGCCTCAAATTATGCCATACTGCCATACAACTTAAATCAGATTTTCCGGGCCCCTGATAATTTGAGGCCTATTATTCCTGAATTAACAGGTACTAGGCTCTCTGGGATGTAAACCCGATTGTTCTACCCTAAGGGTCCAGGTATCTCCTTAGGAGGGTCCGGAATCTCCTAGGGAGAGCCCTTGGGTCTCTTTGGGGTCTCAGAGATCCTACATTTTGAGGTTCCCTAAGGTGTTAGGACCCTTAGGGTAAACCCCTAACCCTAATCCGCTAAACCCTAAACCTTTAAACAGAAAAGTCTTCACGGCGCTGTACCCTAAGACTCCATGTGCCCATTTAGTAGGTACTTGGGCCTTAAAGGGCTCCCTATATGGGTACCTTGAGGCTGAAGTACCTACATTGTGGATACATGGAGCTTGGGATATAGCCCCTTGAAGCCCTTAAGCACTAACCTCTGAACCCCTAAACTACAAGGCCTAAGCCCTTTAAAACCCTATACGTATATTCCGTTAAGACCCTTGAAGCAGAGAGGGAGTCCCTTGAAGGATCCCTTAAAGCCCTAAAGCCCTTTATCAAAATCCCAAAAATCCCCTTGAGCACCTACATTCTCTCTAATCTAGTACACTACATAGTAGGACCCTTATTATAAGGGCCCCAAAATAAGGTACCCCGAATTGTCGGAAACTCCCAGACATCCCCCTCAAGCACCGATGGCTCAGGCGCCAGGACCCCTCGAGGCGTTGGATCTCACGAGCCTCGTAGAGGTCTTCGTGGACACGCTGCGGAAGGCGACTGTTGGGGTGTACTATAGGGGCCTTAATAATTAGAATCGGGTTTTGGTGTATATTACACTATAATTGGCGATTTCGGGTGCAGGAGTTAGAGTTTAGGGTTTTGGGTGTAGGATGTGAGGTTTTTGGCTTATAGCCTTTAGGGTCTTGCGCGTAGGATTTAGGATTTTGGGTTTCGGGTGTAGAATGTATATAGGTTTAGGAGACTTTGGGGTGTGATGTGGGGTTCGGGGCTAAAAGGCTTTTCCTTAACCCTGAATAACCTAAACCTGAATAACCTACCTTTTTAGGGTTCCTTATTATGATTTCCTTATATAAGTCCTTAAAAAGGTAGGTTCTTCGGGGTTAAGGTTGGGTGTAGGGAATTTGGGGTTTAGGGTCTAGGATTTGAGTTTTCGGGTTTAGGATTCATAGGTTTAGGTTTTTTTGGGATTCAGGCTTTTTTTGGGGTTTGGGAGTTTTTAGGGTGTGGGGGTTCGGCGTTGGGGTTTTGGGGTTAGGAAGTTGAGCCTTCGATGGGTTGAGGAAGTTGAGGATGTAGGGTCTGGAGTTCAGGCCTGAGGGCTTGGAGTTTACCCTAAGGGTCCAGGTATCTCCTTAGGAGGGTCCGGAATCTCCTAGGGAGAGCCTTTGGGTCTCTTTGGGGTCTCAGAGATCCTACATTTTGAGGTTCCCTAAAGTGTTAGGACCCTTAGGGCAGGGTTTCACCCGGAGAACCCCATATCCCTTAACTATAAGGAATATACCTTACATGATAGAGGCCTTAATGTTATGGTTTAAGGTATATTAATTAGTTAATGGGTATTGGGATCTCTGGGCAGAGGGCTTTCAGGGGTTTAGGGTTAGAAGACCACAGGGGGTGCAAGGTTTAGGATGTAGCGCTCTAGGGTGGGAGGCTGCCTGCCGGCGTCTTCAGCACTTTTTTTGGTTATGGGCTTTGTGGGAGGGTGTTGAAGCAGCTTTTTAATTTCAGGAGTGGCCAGCTTACACCACGCTTGAGGGATCTTGAGGCAGCTTAGTAAGGTTCTGTTCGGTTTCTGTTTCTGCTTGCAAGCCTTGCTCAAGCTTGTTGTGTCACAACTTACTATATACTCCCCAAAGCTTGCTTTGGACCTTCAACGCGTGGGTAACCATTCTTGAATAGTGAATCTTGTAACATGTAGGATTTAGAGTTTAGGGACAGAGCAAGGCGCCTGTCGTAGAACTGGTGCGACGAAAATTGCAAACAGACCGGGCGTCGGGTGTGGCAATTGGTGGCTCCATGGAATGAAGGAATCAACGTCAAGAAGCTGATGACGCCTCGAGATGACAGTGAGACTAAATGAGAATACCCTTACATAGACCCGAAGTATAAGGAACCCTGAGAAGACGACCCCCTTTATCAAGCTGCTTGGGTCGAGCCAGATTGGGCTCCAGCCATATTCCGCCATGAGACTACAGAGCTCAGGGTGTAGGGTTGCGCCATTTAGGCTTTATGGTTGGGGTGTCTAGCTTCAGGATCCTGCCTCGTGCACGCATGCTCGAACACCCAGTCCCAAACCCCCGAAGACACTAACAAGTCCCTCACAATCAGGAAGCAATGTTCCTAAACCCGATCGAAGCCCTCAACCCAAAACCCAATCGACTCTTACACTACTAAACTAAACCCTTAAACTCTGAACCCCAGACGTAATCGATCCAAAACCCAAAGCGCCTAGGCCCTCAACCCTTGGGCTTAAACCATAAGCCCTAAACCCTAAACAGTCCTGAACCGTCACAGGAACGCGGTGCTCCGCAGCACAACCTGGGAGTCTGTGTGACGAAGTTGGCTCAGAACCCCAACTACCGAGAAAAGGCCGATCCAAGGGTCCGGGATTCCCTAAAGGCCCTTTAATAGAGTCTTGATGGGGTTTAGGGTTTGGGGTTTAGGGTGGTGTTTTAACGTTTAATAGAGTCTTCATAGGGTTTAGGGTTTGGGGTTTAGGGAGGGTATTTGGGATTTATTAGAGGGTAGTTGTGGGGTCTGGGTTTCGGTTTCAAAGGCTCCTTGAAGGAATCTGGAGGGTTTAGGCGTTGAGGGTTTACAGTAGAAGCTACAAAGTTGGAACATCATTAGCAAGATGCCCTTAAAGTAAAGTAAAGGGAATCCCAGCATGAATCATCCTAAATCGATGTTCCAACTTTCTGGGGTTCACTATAGGTTTCCTCTGCAGGGTTTGGGGTTTAGGCTTCAGGCTTTCATGGTTTGGGCTTCGGGGATCAAACGGCTTCCCAGCTGGTCTCAGGGGCCTTTGTGTAGGTGTCTCATTACTAGCTTACTAAGCCTCAGCGCTAATTAGGAGGCAGGGCACCCTCATTCTTGACAGGTTACAGGTGGTTCTGGGAGCTTAGCGGATAACCACAAATCATAGGGACCCTTAGGGGGGTAGGGGGAGGGGGGGTAGGGGGCCTTAATGCCCATAATAAGGACCTAATAAGGCCTATTTAAGGAAGTATAGTCCCCTACCTCCCTCCCCCCTACCCCCCTAAGGGTCCCNGGGGGGTAGGGGGAGGGGGGGTAGGGGGCCTTAATGCCCATAATAAGGACCTAATAAGGCCTATTTAAGGAAGTATAGTCCCCTACCTCCCTCCCCCCTACCCCCCTAAGGGTCCCTATGAACAAAGAACCGTGCGACGAATATAAGACCTCATAGGGTTGAGGGTTCACGGCCCTTAAATCTAAGGGAGGGTCCGGAATCTCTTAGGGAGAGCCCTTGGGTCTTTTGGGGTCTCAGAGATCCTACATTTTGAGGTTCCCTAAAGTGTTAGGACCCTTAGGGCAGGAACAAAGTTTAGATTCAGCCTCATAATTAAGTCCCATCGAAGGCTCTATCAAGCCGAGCCCTTGAGAAGCACCTTGCAGCTCCCCTCATGGAACGTACGCAGATTGGTTGAGGTGCTTCCCGGAAGGGTCAAACCCTAAACTCTTGAACCCCCGTTTAAGATTCAGGGTTTACGCCTACCCTGAAGCCCTCAGCCCCAAACCGCACTAAACCTCTAGACCCTAAATAGCAAACAGGTGTTTGGGTTCGGGCATCCACGAACCCTCAAGTCTAAGCCCTGAACTCTGAATAGGCCGGGTTTTGGGTTTAGGCTATCCCTAAACCCCCGACTGCTAAAACTGCAACCCTGAACTTCGAGTATCCCGAAACCAAACTTGGGAATCCAAGAACCTACTGAGTCGGTTTAGGGTTTAGGGTTTGGGTTTTTTACTGGTTTGTGCGTTCTGCCCTACGAAGGGGTCATGAGCTACTGTTTTGTAGGGTTTGAGGCAACACCTAACCTCTCCTAACCTCCCCCAAACCCTAAACCCCAAGCACCTACAACGCTAGCCGCAGCAGGTTCGAGACCTGAATGGTCTGGAATCGCTCCATCAGATCCAGCTTCCGAAGGCCCCTCCCGCGTTCAGGGTTTATGGGCTTGCAGGTTCAGGGTTTATGGGTTCAGGATTTGGGGTTGAGGGTTTAGGGTTTAGGGTTTAGGGTTTAGGGGTTTAGGGTTTGGGATGTAGGGTTTTTGTTTAAGAGTTGTGTTTCATGTTTCCCGGCCCTTGCTGGCATTGACTTACTTGGACACTTCCGGGCAAGCCCTAAACACCTGCATCCTTCGAGGTGGCATTTCTTTCTGTCGTATTTTAGGGGCCTTAAAACTTTAGAATAGGGATTTGGGGCCCACTATACTATAATTATAGTAAGGAACCCCCAAAATAGTAGAGGTAATCATTAAGGCCCCTACAAAAGGTGCCCTGCGTAGTTTGCCATTGATCGAATCATGCGGAAGGGATCTACATCCCCAGAGGGTCCATATACACTGACACTGCCATTATGGAATTAGGTACCAAAAGACCATCCCTATTGTCTTTGTAGCTGAGTGGATACACTTTACACTTTTTGAGATAAGATTACCCACTATAAAACTGAAAGTGTACACTTTTGGGGGCTTATGAACTCAGCAACTAAGTGATGGTTTTGGGGACCTAATTCCATAATTGTACTTGGAGGGGCAGGGGACTTAGTAAGTAGGTTATAAGTAGAGTTATAAGTGCCCTAAATGGAGTTACCCTAATTATAACCCTACTTATAACCAACTTACTAAGTCCCCTGCNCAGGGGACTTAGTAAGTAGGTTATAAGTAGAGTTATAAGTGCCCTAAATGGAGTTACCCTAATTATAACCCTACTTATAACCAACTTACTAAGTCCCCTGCCCCTTCAAGTAGTGTGTATGGACCCTCTGGGATCCTAAAATCTAGATCGCCTCGCAGCTGAAGCGCCCCTAAACCCTATAGTAGAAGCCAGAAAGTTGGAACATCAATATCCCCATGCCCTTAAGGTAAACTATAGGGGATCCTAGCACAAATCCTCCTAAACCCATGTTCCAACTTTCTGGGGTTCACTGTAAGCCCTCGGGGCCCTGGGATTGGCGCTGTCCACCGTCACTGTGATATAGGGGCCTTACTAATTAGAATAGGGCCTGCTGGGGGTATATGATACTATCATATAAGTATAATTAATAAGGAACCACCCCCCCCCAAAAAAAAAAAAAAAAAACTATTTTAAATATTCAGGCCCCTACAGTAGGATTTTGGAAATTATTGGGCTTTGCAAGGTTCTCGATTTGGGGTTTAGGATGTAGCGACGCCCGCAAGGTGACTGCGCAGAAGGAGAAGGACATGCGGCAACATCGATTACAGCGCCTCGGTTTCTGCACTCTGCAATCACAAAGGAATACCAGGCCCAAAAATCACGCAATAAGGGCTTCTAATCCTAACATACTGGAGTATGTATACGTGCGGTTCTGTGGGCGGGATCTGCAGAATTTGCATTCACTCTTCAAGTAACTCCGGGAGTTTAAGTCTGGAGTTGTTCATCAGCAGTAGTGCGCTCTATCCAGGACATTTGCCTGGTGATTTTGTCGCCAGCAAGGTTTTAGGGTGTGAAGCCTACCGATACAATCCGTACGCCTTAGGATTTCTGAATGGTCGTCGATGTATGTAATATATAGGGGCCTAAATAATTCCCAATGTTATTTTGGGGGTTCCTTATGATATTTATGGTATAATGGGCCGTAAAACCCTTTTCTAATTATTAAGGCCCCTAAATTAGCCCCAAATAAGCATCTCCAACCAGGCATAAACAAAGTGTTCTGGCACAAGCCTCCGAATCCTGCACCCTCGTTGGAGCCCAAATAAGTCGTCAAGCAGCCCCAGCCCCTAAACCCCTAACCCTAAACCCTTGGCCCCTAAAGCCCCCTCAAAGACCAAAGGACCCTTAAAAGTAAGGGCCTTATATCCTTATACTATGAATTCCTATATGATATATGAACCTGAAACCCTTTTAAGGCACATTTCGTCCTTAAGGCCTATACACCCGAAGGTCCGAGCACTTTGAGCAACCTTAAACTGTAAGACCCCAAAGCGATCCGAAGGGCTCTAACTAGGAGATTCCGGACCATCCTATCGAGATACCTGGGCCCTTAGGCTTTATGGTTTAGGGGTTTAGGGTTTAAGGTTTAAGGCTTCGGGTTTAGGGGTTTGGGTCCTCTAGAAAGAATACCTGGAGCCATAGGGCAGCTCCCTCCTCGTCGGAGTCAAGTATTGTTTTGAAGGATCCATGTGCCCAAGCAGTATACATGGACCCTTACCCCTAGACCCCAGAGCCCTGAAAGGAACCCTTAAAAGAACCCTTAGGGCCGCGGGTTTAGGGTTTAGGGTTAGGGTATCGTAGCACCGTGTTCATTTATGTCAACGCTTCCTGCTGGTGGACACGAGGGACAGGCCGGCTGGCATCAATAACAACTGTCTGGTTCTTAGTAGGGAATGGGGGAATGGATCCCCTTAGTAGCTCCGATATAATCCCCAATAATCGTCCCCATAAACCCATTCCCCCATTCCCTGCTAAGAATAGACAGTAACAGCAGCACCGCCTCTTAGGGCGGTTTAGTGTACAGCTTAGGGTTCATTCTAGAGGTTTAGGGTCGAGGGTTAAGGGTTTTGTTTAGGGTTTAGGATTTCAGGCCATTTAGGGCTAGTTTAGGGTTTCGGCGAGAGACATTTTGATCAAACTAATCATTCAGGCACTTACATATTACGAAATAAGATGTATATCAGGTGGGGGTTGTTCCTCAAAGTTCGTACAAATCCCTTTGGATGCAGCAGCCAGTAACCGGCTATTAGCGATAGATCCTTTGAGTACACACTCAGCCTGGCCAAGCATCCCAAAGAAGTACCAGACGAAGCTGGAGACTCTTGACATGGCTTAGGCCTACCTAGAGGCTCATACCCTACCCCTTTCAACGATACATAGGTTTGTGGTTGGGTTTAGGGCTCACAGGAAGGCCCTTACGGCCCTAAACCCGAAGCGCTCTTTCTTCAAGTGAGAGTTGATCCAAACCCCCGTCTCTTTACTTTGCTTTACAGAGGCGATTTATTTCAAATCATGGTGTGTGCGCAAGAATGCACAAGGGCGAGCGCAAGAGCGCGCAAGGGCAGTAATATGGCTATATATATATATATATATCAGTATGTAACATAATCTAATTGCACAAAGCCAGCGCTGATAATCTTAGTCCCCGTGGCGCGGCTTCCTTTCCGAAGTCTCCAGCCTGAACCAAAGCCCTTGCGATGCCGGATAGGTCATGCTTTGGTACTCAACATACTGTAGTACACGATCATACAAGATGCACGTATGAAAAACTCGTGTGTGCGCAAGAAACGCGCAAGGGCGAGTGCAAGGGGCATTGCATGGTCACTCATCGGAACAATTATCCCAGAGGGTCCGTATACACTACTATTGTGGAATTAGGTCCCCAAGACCATAATGGGGATGGTCTTTTAGAGCCTAATTCCATAATAGTAGTGTACATGGACCCTCTGGGAATATATGGATCAACCCACAAGTCTTGATCTGCCATCCAAGGACCTCATCAGAGGACCGGCGGCGAGAGGTGAATCTGCGATTACAGCAGAAGGCGTTAAGCCAATAATTCTCGATAGTTTCCTACCCCCACAACCCCCACCTTGGGATCCAAAAACCCTACTGTTTCAAGGGTTATACCCTCGAACTAAGTGGTCATAAACCTACTATTCTGTAGGGCTTAGGGATACAGGTAAGCCTTAAACCCTAAAGCCGAGAACCCGGACCTAAAACCTTAGAAGCCTCAAACCCTCAAAATCTCGAACCCAAAGCCGCTAGTATAGGGGCCTAAATAAGAACCAATACTGCTTTGGGGTTCCTTACTATAGTTGTAGTATAATGGGCCCGAAACCCTATTCTAATTAGTAGGGCCCCTATGATGCTAAGCATGGGATGACTTCCCCTTGCCTGCAGCTCTCAGCCTTTAACCTTAAGGATGAAAAGACCCTGAAAAGTAGGGCCCCTGTACCCTTGTAGTACGAATTTCTACATGGTGTCTGAGCGTTGTAGCCTTTCAGGGTACATTTCGTCCTTAAGGAAGGGGTCAGTAGTACAGGAGCCTTTACTTGGAAAGGGTTTTGTGGCACATAAGCTAATTCTACAAGGACTATATGGGGATCCTACTAGGTCTAGGCATTGCGAGAGCTATGTTGCAGGCTTCAAAACAACTTTTAGCAGGATAACACAAGTGAATTTGCTTATTATACCTCTAGTTAGCATGGATACTGCTTATTGCGTGCGGTGATCCTACGGTCTGCTTGCTTGCTCCCGAATGCTAACCTCCTTCCGCTCTTGGCATTAGGGTTTACCGTGCCCATGATCCTCCAGGGGTTCAGGGTGCAGCTGGACCCGAAATAACCTATCTTCTTAGGGGCTCTTTACTATGAAGTCCTTGTATATGTCTATTGCTGAAATCCTAAGGGTCCAAGTACCTAATAATCATATACTCTCCTAAATATTGAGCTACACAACTACTATCCTAAACCTCAGTACCTAATTATTGGGTCCTTTGGACCCTTAGGGAAAAAGGTTTATTTGGGGGTTGAGGAAGGGTTTAGGTTTGCCAAGCCTCATGCCGGTATGTTAAGAGCATCGGCCGGGAGGGTGGAGAGTTTCCGGTTAAGAGTTAAGGGGTTTACGGGTCTGGGATTTGGGGTTTAGGGTTTTGGTGTTGGGGTTTAGGGTTTAGCGGTTTAGGGTTTAAAGGGTGTAGGGGTTTGGGGGCTAAGGGTTTACAAGATTTAGGGGTTAAGGGTTTAGGAGTTTAGTGTTCAGGGTTAAGAGTTCGGGTATACTTGGAGGGGCAGGGGACTTAGTAAGTAGTTATAATTGGGGTTATAAGTCCCCTAAGTGGGGTTATCCTAATTATAACCTACTTATAGCCTTACTTACTAAGTCCCATGAGCCTTTAAGTAAGGCTTCGGCAGTCAGAGGCGTTTAGGGTTTCTTGTTCTTCTTGGGCTTGGGCCTGCGCGCTTTGGGTTTTAGGTGGGGATTACCCTAAGGGTCCAGGTATCTCCTTAGGAGGGTCCAGAATGTCCTAGGGAGAGCCGTTGGGTCTCTTTGGGGTCTCAGAGATCCTACATTTTGAGGTTCCCTAAAGTGTTAGGACTCTTAGGGTACCGGGTCGCTAGTATGTTTCGGGAGCTCGTTCGCCTGGCCGGCCCTTGAAGGGTTGGGCTTACAATTCTGGACCTCGGGCTCAAATGGGGCTAGAAATCTATGCACCCTAAAGTTCGTAAAGCCCTAAACGCTGAACCTCAAAACCAAACCGTAGATCTTAAGACACTAAGATCCCGTTCATGGTAGAACCTGACAAGGAATTTCCAAAACCCGTGTCACCAACACCTCAGACTTCTAAGGCCCCTCTAGGACCGTATGACTGGGCGAGAGGATTCCTCTTATGGTAGGAATGCCTAGAGACCTTTGCATGCCATTGCAAGACGCGATGGGCGAGTGCATGGAATTCGCAGCAAGAAACGAATCTAAACCCAAACCCGAAACCCCGAAACCCTAAACCCTACACCCCGGATTAAACCCTAAACCCCTACCCTAAACCCTGGTCTTTTGGGAGATGAGGGTTCCGTCTTAGCTACGCGACGGCTTGGTCCGCGTTCCTTCGAGGGTTCCTCTATGGAGGGTTCCTTGATGGATGGAGGTTTAGGGTTTAGCTTTGAGGGTTTGGGGTTCGGTTACGAACCTGAAAAATTCCCCGATCCTCAGCCCTGACGGCTACGAAAAAAAAACACATGAAAGCCCGAGAAATCCCCCTGTACAACCACCAAGCCCTTAGGCCCTGCGCCCTAAACCCTAAACCCTAAACCCAAGCCCGAAACCCCGAACTCGAAATCTGATTGAAATCTGACACAAAATCCTACCTTAAGCTACCAAACCCTACCTTATTTTGTAGGTTCTTATTGTAATCCCTAATATGGAATTTATAGGGACCCTACAAAAAAGTAGGTTTGGGTAGGTTACGGTATGAAAGAGGGTGGACGTGGGTCAGGAACCCAAGATACACCCAAACATAAATTTCTGGGTGGAATATCCCTACCAACCCTAAACCCTAAACCCCTAAACCTTAAACCCTAAACCCCATAAACCTTAAACCCCTTACTGTGTTATTGGCCTTCCTTAGATGGGGTTTAAGGGATATCCCAACCTTATGGTTGTTTAGGTGCGTTTTGGGGTTTCCTAGTGGAGGTTGGAAAGTTAGGGATTTTTTTTCGCATTCAGGGTTACCGTTATTCCTTAGGGTTCCTTCCTGTATTTATAGTATAAACGTATACCCTCAAACCTCAGTTTAATTTTTTAGGCCCGTAGATTAGGGATAGTCTTAGGGCTTCATGCATTTATGTTGTCGGGTTTGAGTGTTTTTTCAGGATAGTAGCATAAGTGCATCTACATTGGTTGGATTTGATAGATTTAATTATTTAAGAAAGTATGGACTTTCTGCTTCATGCTGAAGTCAAGCAAGCAGCCAAAGCAAGGTGAGTAAAGTGCCGTGTAGCTCGCGTTTCTGGGACGCCGAGTCTTACGGATTGTCCAGCATGAACCTACCTTATACTGTGCACCCTAAAGACTAAACCCAAACCCAGGTTTTCCCAAGCAGAATCACCATCAGCCCTGCTTTACACTTCCCTTCCGGTCGGCGCGCCGCTATGCTGAAAGCTGAGTATAGCAGCACATGAGACCCTCAACGTAATCTTGCGCAGCACTACGACACTCCCATCGTACTTGTCAGTTTTAGTCGGACCGACTCTCACGACACCGGTTTCAAGCTTAGTGCAGACCAAGAAGATGGCAGCATCGAATCGCGTTTGTTAAGTTCACGGATGGCTTGGCACAAAGCCTAAGTTGCAAGTCTACTTTGAATGCCTGGAGTCCTGATTTGTGTCGAACTGTAGGTTCCAGAGCCCATGATCAAGACATGTTGAAGGTAAGGTTCGGTTAAAAAAGTTTAACCCTTCGGGCACTGCAGCAACCCCCCATAGCCCTAAGTCCAAGAGACCGTTTCGGCTGATGAGTCGATGGCTACCAGCGCCGGTGGCCCATCCGCCGGGGGGGCCCGGACACTTTCGGGCTTTAATGGTCTACCTTAACCCTCCAAAACCTACTCTTTTGTAGGGTCCCTGTAAAATTCATATTAGGGTTTATAATAAGAACCTACAAAAAAGTCGGTTTTGGAAGGTCAAGGTAGGATTTAGGGATTGGGGTTCTGAAGCTTAAGGATGCGGCATTGAAGAAGAGCTTGCAGAAGCGAACCTAAACCCCTAAAGATCCCTATGCAAGCCATTAATGCTAAAACCCTTCAACCGCAGCACGAGGCTCTGCACTCTGTAGAACCTGCGTGCTCATGTCCGGTGATCCTTTCATTGAGATAGGGGCCTAAATGCTCACCAAAACTATTCCTTGGGGTTCTTGTGAACATTATAGTAAACATGACACCTGGAAAGCCCTGTCCCATTTATTCATACGCCTACGTGAAATCCTAGAACCCTAAAACTTGTGAGCCCAAAGCCCTGTACCAGAGACTCCAATATCCCTTAATTTTGAAATATACCCTAAATCATATTAGGGATCCTAGTATAATTTAAGGTATATCCCTTAGTTAAAGGATATTGAAGGCTCTGGGTATTCAACGCCCAGGCCGGCTGGGAAAGCCTCTGATGGTCCTGCAGGGAGCTCAGCGCTCGTGCTATGCCTTTGTCGGATCTGATCCGGATTCAGGGTATAGGGGCCCTAGCTGAACTCTGCTAGCTTCCGGAGTTACGTAAATGCATGTTCGGGCTTAGGGTTTGCGTTTTTAGGGTTTCAGGGTTTCAGGGCTGTGGTGGTTTTTGATTCAATGCCAGGTAGCTCCCCACGCTAGTTTGCGTAATCTCTAAAGTGCACTCCATATCCTGGAGAGCGTTGCAAGGGTCCCGAAGGAGAACAGTTGGGTTCACCCGGATCTCCCACCCAAAGCTCTTTCTGGTTTTCATTCGAGCCGCAACGCGTATCGGGAGTCACTCTAGACCGTGTCCCCTTGACTCCACAGCCCTGCAGTAAACCGTACCCCACTATAAGTCTCACTTGCCTGGATAAGCCCCAAACCCGAAGCTTTAAGCGTCAATTCCTAATTCCTCTGAGCCCTGTCAGTCGGATTTCCAGGAGGACTCTTGTGTTTTCATGTGTCGCATCTTTTGTATGGGGATCTACAAAACAAAAGGGTCCTGGGTACCGATATGGGGGACCGTTTCCCAAATCATAGTAGTAAATTCTTAATATAGAAACCCGACATTCTACCATGTATGTACTACTATGATTGGGTAGTAGCCTAAGGGCCTAGGGATAGAGATCTCCAAAACATATGGAGTTTCCGAAAATAGGGGACCCTAATATAGTATCCTAAATTAAATAGTAGGATTCTTATTATAAGGACCCCAAAATAAGGTATCCCCTAATTTTCGGCAACTCTAAACCCTAAACCCTTTTATAGAACCCTTATAGTAGCCTTATACTACCCCTTTAAAGGAACCCTAAGGTACCCCTAATTTTCGGAAACTCCCATATGTCATGTTCAGGTTCGTGACACCGAGCCGGAGTGGACGAACCATCCTGAGAGCCAGGACGGGCAGAGATTTTGTCAGAGAGCCCATCGTTGATTGGGGTTGAGGGGTTTAGGGTTTACCCTAAGGGTCCTAACAAATTGGGGAACCTCAAAATTGAGGGTTTCTGAGACCCCAAAGAGACCCAAGGACTCTCCCTAGGACATTCCGGACCCTCCTAAGGAGATACCTGGACCCTTTACGTAGGGTTAAGGGGTTTAGGGGTTTGGGGTTTGGGGTTAGGATCTGGGGTTTAGGGTTTAGGGGTTTAGGGTCTGAATAAATGCTCTAGGGTCATTGATAGTCTGGTCCTGAGCTTAAGCGGCGGCGACCAGACGTAGAGAACAGGAAGTTGATTTGGCAAACTCTTGCATGGTGTTTGTACACAGGTCCCTAAATTCTTGTCTAGATACCCGCAAAAGATTCTAGGGGCCTAGCAGCTGATAGTGCTACTATATTCCTCAGAGTCGAAATACGGTACAATATACTCCACCCCCCCTTCTAATCACCAAGGCTCCTGTGATGTGCTAACCCTAGTTTGCATACCCTACCCCATGGGTCCATGTATCCGAATTATTCTTTGGCCCCAAAGTACCTACATACTATTTGGGTACAGGCGCACCTAAACTCAAACCGTAAAGCCGTTGCTACAGTCCTACATTTTATGTAGAGTGTTGGACTTGCCCTCGGGCCTCTCTAGCTGCTCCAAAAGCGAGTACCAACTAGCCGCAGTGTCTGGTACTATAGGGGCCAATACTATTTTGGGGGTTCCTGTCTATAAGTATAGTATAATGGGCCCCAAAACCCTAGTCTAATTATTACGGCTCCTATATGTTGGTACCCTACTATAGATCCCTTATAGTAACCCTTATAGGCCCCTTTAAAGGAACCCTATTCTAATTATTAAGGCCCCTATATGATAGTACCCCTATAGATCCCTTATAGTTTAAAAGGAGCCCTATGCTAACTATTCAGGCCCTTCTAGTATTCGTAGCGAGCCACAGTGGCTACAGTCCAACATGTGTCGTCACGGACCCATCGGCCTGGCCCTAACGAGAAATCGGAAAAATCAGTCATTTCCCAGACGTTCCCAGGTACAAATCCTGCATTACCCATTATCAGGAATATACCATAATTCCCGTAGTCTAGGGCCATTAAGGTAATGCAGGATTTACATCATCAGCCGTATTATGGGGGGGGGGGATACTTCCCCAAATCATAGTAGCAACAGAGGTACTTAGGAAATCTCCGGGTGTAAACACAACAACCTGAGCCCCGAGGAATTAGGGTTTAGGTTTATTGGGGGTTTAGGGTTTGGGATAATGTCAGGGTATAGCCCCAAGGGTCCAAGTACTTGATGATCACATGCTCTCCAAAATCCTAACCTACATAACTACTATCCGAAAACCGAGTACCCAATTATTGGGTCCTTTGGACCCTTGGGGTAGGGAAAGTCTAGGGTTTAGTGGCTGATCCCTTCAGATCTACAAGCCACTGTCGTCGCCAGGGAACACTACCGTTCGCGGCTCCCTTTTCGCAGCTCCTTGGCAAATACCATATGTGTGTGTATATATTTATATACACATGTAACATATCATATGTGATATGACATGGTATGATGTGCTATAACATAACACATATGGCATAGCACAGTATAATACATGATATGGTATTGTATAACAATGGATGGCATGATGGTCGACAGACTGTAGGATTTAGATTCATAAAGACCGACTCTGGCAGCATCGGTGAGAGCTTGTCAGAAGACTGTCGCAAAGCCGATCTTGCAATGCCTTTCAGAGCCTACTTGGTAGCTCCACAGCCACCCGGGGTCTCTGGTACCCTAACTGCAAAGGGCAAGCTCAACCCTCAGGATGACCCTTAACTCTAAACCCTAAACCCTAAACCATGAGACTTGAAGCCCTAAAGCCCTAAGCTGAAGCTCTGAACCCTAGACCCTATCAAAACAAAACTGCAACTCTGAACCTTAAACTCCTCTTGACCACTTCTGGTCTCGACCTTGCGCATGTCATAGAACTCTCATGTCGCTCTTTAGGGTTTCGGGGATTTAGTGGTTTTGGGTTAACGGGGGGGTTAGGGTAGGGTTGTTAGGGGTTTAGGGTTGAGGGTTTCAGGGTTTGTGGTTTAGGGTCTAGGGTTCAGGGCTGCTGAGAACCCTAATCTCACACCACTCGCTTTCTAAAGAGTCGGGTCGTGACCCAGAGGATTCACGATAGGGGCCTGAATAATTTTGGGGGGTTCCTTCCTATATTTATAGTATAATGGGCCCCAAAACCCTATTCTAATTATCAAGGCCCCTATATTACACTACGCAAAGTATGCTGTCATGTGTTACTATCGGTGCGATGCTATTGCAACCTGCTAGTTATCTTTGTCCCTCTTAGCCGCGGCCAAGTAAATGCGCGGCTGATGGGATGTGTGGAGCTTCAAACGATGCGTGTTCCTGTCCATGTCCTTTCATGTTCAGACACTGCTCAGACGCTAGCCTTGCCAACTCCACACATCGACGGAGCTCCTCCTTTGCCATATTGACAAGCGGGACTCTTACCTCGTGAGTGCCGCGAGCAATCTCAGGTCGAGCTCAAAGATCTTGAAAGTTGTGCCGGCTCGCGCACTGAAGATTCTTCATTCTAGGGTTTAGGGTTCAGGGTTTAGGGCTTAGGCCTTAGGGTTTAGGGTTGTCGGCAAGGGTTTAAAGCCAGGCACAGCTCCAAATGCAGCGCGAGAGGTCGAGTGCCGATCTGCTCGAGACCCTAATTAAGGAATATACCTAAATTATTGGAGGCCTTAATATTATGATTTAAGGTATATTAAATTCTGGGGCTTTGGAGTACCATACTTTAATACTTTCTGTCTTAAAGGAACCCTTATGAAATAGAAGTTTTATCTTTTTTCTCCCTGGTTACTTAAAAGCCCAGAGAATTTGGGAGTCTTTATATTCGGGTTTTGGGGTTCAGGTCCCTAGCGTGGCTAGGACGGGGCTTTGAGTATAGATTCGCGTTATCATTGTTCGGTGTGAGCGTTTGAGATGTAGGATTCCCTTAACTGCGAAACGCAGAACTGCGAAGCTTACACTTTGCGCCCGTAGTCTATAGGGTCTCGACCTTAGGGCAGGGTGAAATGTCCCGAGGCAAGTGCGCATGACCAGTTCGGTGCCGGCTGACACAGGCGAAGCTGCTGAGTCGTATATATCGAAACCCAAAGTCTTAAATCCCCAGCCCAAACCATCCAAAGCCCCAAACCCTAACAAGGAGTCTCCTTGGGTCTATATTGCTAAGGTCGTGAAAGTTCGGGTTTAAGGTCCAGGGCTTTGGGTCTATATTGTTTGGGTTTCCTGAAGGTTAGGGTTTAAGGTTTAAGGTTTAGATTAGGGTTTGAAGGGTCTGTAAAAGTATTGCTTGGGGTAGAGAGTATTAATTTAGTGTTTTAGGTTTAGGGTTTATATTGTCTGGGGTAGTGAATTGAATTTCAACGTCTCTTTAATACTGCGGAACTAGGAATAGCAATTCGTTAGTGAATTATGATTTAGAGGGACTCCCTTTAACGAGGATGGCAAAGAGCTTGCCAAGGGTTGGATAGCAAGGCCTGGCAAGCATTGGCAACCGCTGGCAAGGCTTACTAGAGCCCAGCAAGCCTTAGTAGTTTGGTTTGTTCGTGAGGATTGCAAAGCCCGGCTAAGGCCTAGTAAGGACTACAGGGCACACCGAGGCAGGACGTTGGTTTTGAGCGCTCGTCAGCACTAGTACAGCTTAGCAGCACTCTCCAAAGCTTGTACTGCTGAGCACTAGTATAGGGACTGGTGAGCGCTACTGAGTGCTGGTGAGTGCTGGTCAGGCCATGTCAATTTGCGGGGGGCAAGCAAAGTTCAAAGATTAGCTCCAACTGTCTTCAAAACCCTTGGTAGCAAACTCCATTTGCCATCCCCCTCTTGGGGAGGTACCTCTAAATCATAATTCGGTTAGCCAATAAATATCTCGAAAAGGGTATAGCAAGGCCCTTTCGAAAGCGGCCCGCTATTCCATCACTGGTTTGTAGGTAGGTTTGAGTGTGTTTGCTGAGTACGGCTCGGAGCTTAGAGCAGAGTGGGTCGGGATTGGAATGAGGAGCTTTGTGTTCTCCTGTGTTGGGGCTTGTAAGTTAGGTTCTTTTCGGTTGGGGGTTTGGTTTAGGGGTTTAGGGCTTTGGGTTTCTGTTGAACGCTGGATTGGCTCTACAGCGCTCACATTGCAAGGGAAGGAAGCCCTGAACCTTAGACCCTAAACCCAAGATAAGATCGTGCGTATTCGCATGGCGTGTTGGAGCCATGATCGGGGACTCGAATCGTTAAAGAGTTAAAGGTGCTTATTCGTAAGTAAAAGATAGTAGAAGCCTATGCTGCAGAGCTTAACTGAAAAAGATTCTGAAGGACCCAATATATACACGTACTGTAAAGAGTATTATCACTGATCATGAATATTAGAGACCTTCGAGTGTCATAAGGAACCCGGTACGTACACTTATATAATACACACACATGCATACACTGACATACACACATATTACATATTTCCCTCTCTCTTTCTGCATGCAACTGAGAAGCCGTAATTTGATGGGCTTTTCATTTCATAAACATCCAAGCAGCGTGGATTTTGATTGTTGCAGGCGATGTGGACACTCCCGCAGCAGAGGCAAGGGTTCACACGCTTAAGGCTTAAGAACCGTTACCCTAAACCCTAACCCTAAACCGGAGCCTATTTCCATTTATGAAGCCCTGGGGCTGGATGTAGCCATATAGTATATACACTTAGGCCTCAAAGTATCTAATATAGGATCCCCTTTGAGGCCTAAGAATATACTATATGGGGTACATGGAGCCTCAGGGAAAGCTCCTGTAACATTTCAGTGATCCATACTTGCAGGGTCGGGGGACTTACTAAGTAGTTATTTTATAGAGTTATAATTTCCATAGTCCCAATTAGGATCCCTTTTAGGGTACTTGTAACCCTACTTATTACCTACTTAGTAAGTCCCCCGACCCTCCAAGTAGTGAACCCAACTCGCGGGAGCGGCGCTCATATATTCTCTGGTCGAATTTCAGGTTCGATGTTTTTTTTATTTTGTTCGGTTTACCTAGACCTCCCAACTAATTACCCTCTAATACACCCCAAATACCCACTATTCAGGACCATAAGGGCTCTATTTGATGGCGGCGCTCGGGGGGTCCTCGTAGGACTTAGGTTTAAAGGAAGCCTTATACTACCTTTGGTTAGTAGGGAATGGAAGAATGGTAGCAATACGTAGTAGTTATAATTGTACTCCATTCCTCCATTCCCTACTAACCAAAGGTAAGTTATACTCTCTGAACCCCACCGTGTTTGGTTTCTGAGGTTCAGCGTTTGGGTTCAACCCCAGCTCCATAGAGATTATTGGTCAGGGCTCCGTGAGCTTCAAGAATGATTTGTGCAAACGCTGTACGGAACTTTTCCAGGTTTCGAAAGGGTTTTCCTTTGGGGCTGAGGATTTGGGGCTTAGGGGTTTGGGCGTTGAAGGGCTTAGTTGTTGGGGTGCAGGGTTGGCACCGCTGTACAACCATGCAGAGTTTCTACACTGTATAGGAAATGTACAAATATATATACACGCATATATGGTATATAGATTCTCGGTCTCTGTATATTTAGATATTTAGTTCAAATGTGCTGCATACTTATGCATGTATGTACGTATGTATGTACGTACGTACGTGTCTGCATACACATATGCATATGCAGCCCTCAGTGTCACGATGCCTAATCATGATACATTCGCCGAGATACTAGCATAATTACCAAATAAAATACCTGATCGCAAGTACCAGATCATGTGCATGTGTGTATGTATTTCCTGACCCTGAAAGTTAAAGCCTAACACCTCAACCCTAATTTCGCAGTTGTGTTCTGAGTTCTGCCATCCCCCGCAAAGCCCTAATCCAAGAAGCGTTCTTGGAGGATCATGGGACTTAGTAAGTAAGGGTACAAACAAGGTAGCTATACTTATTATAATTAACTACTCATAATGCTAATTAAGGTATGTGAAACCTTACTAAGCCCCATGATCCTCAAAGTTGAGTTCTGAGTTCTGCCATCGAACCCTGATCCTTAAACACTAAACCATAAGTCCCAGAAGCATTGAGGAGCTGCACCGCGTGCCTGTGCTTGATATGTCCCTCTCTTCGCCGGAGTCCTAGAGCCACCGGTTTAGGGTTGAGGGTTTCGTTTATAGCGTTTAGGGCTTAGGCTTTCGGGTTTAGATCGTGCAAAGATATTCCCTATTATTCATTATTACGGGGCTACTGGGCAACTTAAGATCAGCTCATGGAAAGTACCGTTTTGCAACATGGGATCCCCAGTTGGGTCTTTCTGGATCCTGTACTTGTGTGGGGCGACCTTTAACCCAGTAAACAATCCCAGAATCCTGTAAAGCCCAGCAAAAATCCCAAAACCGCATAGATCCATAAAGACCCAACAGTCTCAAAGGAACCTGAAAGGAACCCTTGAGAACCCTTTCAGCGCGTCGTATGAAACGTAAACCCGAAACTTACAGTCCCAGAGGGTCCATATACACTACCTATGGAATTAGGCCCCAAAAAAACCATCCCCATTATGGTTTTGGGGACCTAATTCCCCTCTGGGAGTTCAGAGTTACCAAGGAGTTTTTTGTTTTCATGGCTCATTGCTTCTAGACGCATCCGAGCATTGGGTTCACACTTTGGAGCTTGGGGTATAGGGTTGGGCCTGGGGCTTTGGTTCCCAACCAGAAGCGGCAAGCGACTCTCCCAAATCCTGCAAAACTTACAGCTCTGCGCCCTAAGCACGAATTCTGCAAGCCTCACCGACCTCCCTGCTCAACCCTCAACCCAGACTCCAATATCCTTCAATCAGGGAATATACCTTAAATTCCTTAAATGTTCGTAGGCTCCAAATATGAGTTAAGGTATATTCCTTAATTCAGGGATATTGGAGTCTCTGGAAACCCAAATTCGGCACGACATACTTCAAGTCAGGGTAAGGGCTGCAGCTCCGATGATGCTATCTAATCTAGGGGCCTAAAGTAATAATTACCTATACTATTGTGGGGTTCCTTTAAGGGTTCCTCTTAAAGGGGTAGGAGCTTAAATAATTACCTATACTATTGTAGGGGTTCCTTATCATAACAAAAGTATAGTGGGCCCCAAAGCCTTATTCTAATTATTGAGGTGCCTATAGTATCTGGCTGCAGTGGCCATCGCCGTCCCTTTTCTTGGTCCCGGATGTTTTAGGGGATAAGTTTGTAGGGTTTACAGGATTCCTTTACTTTTCTTGGTTATACACAATATTCACGTTTGGGACCCTGACATGTAGAACAGGTTCACCAAAGCAACACCTAGAACATGACTTGGGGCGAACAAGAAGCTTACATTTCCTGCAATACATAACAGACATAACATCATCATACTATATGTATACATGGCTTCTCGTGGATAATGCATGTATTTGTACCCTACCATAAACCCTAAACCCTAAACCCTAAACCCCTACACAAAGCTGCTCAACACCCTAAGCCTGGGACTGACCCACGCCAAGGGTCTCAGCGCCAAGAGGGGTTCGAGATGCGAGGTGTGGTGCAGCATGTTTGTGAAGGTTCGGGGCGAGGGTTCAGGGGTTTAGGGCCTACCCTAAGGGTCCAGGTATCTCCTTAGGAGGGTCCGGAATCTCCTAATGAGAGCCCTTGGGTCTCTTTGGGGTCTCAGAAACCCTCAATTTTGAGGTTCCCCAATTTGTCAGGACCCNTACCCTAAGGGTCCAGGTATCTCCTTAGGAGGGTCCGGAATCTCCTAATGAGAGCCCTTGGGTCTCTTTGGGGTCTCAGAAACCCTCAATTTTGAGGTTCCCCAATTTGTCAGGACCCTCAGGGTAATTGAGGTTCGTGTTTCGGGCTGGCGGCTCTGATGCCATGACTTGGTTCCGAAGTCTGGAAATGTGTGCTTTCCAGCTTCTGCTGAATGCTGTTTTATTGTGGTTTCAAACACATTTCCTATTACCCTCTGGAACTCTGAAGTTCCCAAATGTGGGTCCCTTGTAGACATGGTGAAGCCTGGTTTCGCGTAAAATAGCCGAAACTGTGCGCACACACGAGGAACTGGACCCGAAGGCAGTAAGAAACACCTTCCGAAAGCCGTTACTTGCAAGCCCTCCAAAAAGCCCCCACCCCTCCCTTCCCTTCACAAAAAATGAGAGGAAACCCAAGCCCAAAATCTCAAGCCAAACTTCCCCTACACCCCTTCTCCACTCCAAAAAGAGCAAGAAAAGCCAGCACCTCGGAGGGGTCCCAGCTCGGGGCGCCTCTCGCCGAGCCGCCGAGGATCGGCTGCGGATCCAGGGTTTGGCGGGCGTTTAGGGTTTAGGGGTTTAGGGGTTTAGGGGTTTAGGGTTTGGGGTTTAGGGTTTAGGGTTTAGGGTTTAGGGGTTTAGGGGTTTAGGGGTGAGGGGTTTAGGGGTTTAGGGGTTAGGGGTTTAGGGGTTTAGGGCCTAGGGTTTAGGGGGTTAGGGTTTAGGGTTTACGGTTTGGGGTTTGGCGTTGGTTGAGGGTTTATTGTTTAGGATATGGCATACCCAGAAACTCCAAAACCTCTCTCAATCAAGGAAGGCCTTTTTAAAAAGGAGAGGCGAGCTTTCCTTAGTTGAAGGATTTTACAGTGTCTGGCCCTTGCCTAAGGAGCACACTGGGTATCCTAATACGATGAACTCTGAAAAAGAGGTCTATGAACTAGGGGTCCGCATTAGCAAGATTTGAGTACGGGTTTTGTAAATTCCTAAAGTAGTTTTCCAAAGGGGCTTGTTGAGGGGCGTACTGTAACCCTAAACTGTACGTAGAGTTAAACCCTAAACCCTAAACCGTTTTGGACACCTCGGAGAGCGCCAAGCACTATCCTTGGAAGCGCGAGATGATGCAGGGTTTGGGGGCTTGGGGTTATCTTTAAGATCTGCATCCCCGTAAGTAGCGCGCGGCGTGCTACCAGAGCCTGCTTTTATCTGTGTACGACAGAAAGAGAGAAACAGAGAGAGAGAGAGAGCGCGATAGCGAGAGCGAGAGCGAGGTAGAGAGAGAGAGAGAGTGTGGGAGCGAGAGCGCGAGGGGGATACATACACATATACATACACATATAGCACATGTATGTAATTACATATATTACATACATATATAATACATACGTATATATATATATATAGATATATTTATAGAGGTATGTATACGTATATATGCTAAGATAAAAACCCTGCCAAGAAGTTTCATGGGATCCCTCGGGCAGAATCGGCCAGGAAGCGGTCAGTTGACGGGCGATGCGGCGAATGGGGCAGGCACCCGGGTCCATCTCAGAGAAGCGGGGCCTTAGTGCGTCTTAATAACACGATTGAAGTATGGTGTGAAGGGATGTATTCGATTGAATTCCAGTGTTTTGAGTTTAAGCGACCGGCGACCAATTATTGCTAACTACCCGAACCTGCGTATTCGACCGGCTGCTTACTCTATCAAGCTATAAAAAAGCACCCCCGGCAGTGCTCTGGAAAGGGATCGGCTGTTGAGTTGCAGAAGCAGGGTGTATGATTCGCCTTGTTAAGCATCTATAGGCAGCTGCAAGAGAGCAGCCACCGTTTTCGAACAAACACGCACTTTCCAAAAGAGATCGAGATCATGGTGCATCAGTGTAAGAAGCAAGATGCGACAAATAATTAGGCACTTCTAACCATGCCTTCGACCCTAACCACCCGCAGTCTAAGAAGGGTAACACTTCTAGGCACAATTAATCGCATATGTATTCAAAGTATGGGAGTATTACTTTTGAGGGTCATTTGGACCTTGATGTTGCTGTTTTGGTGTGTGTGTGTGTGGGGGTCTCTGCGTCTGTCTGTCTGTCTGTCTGTCTGTCTGTCTATCTGTCTGGCTGGCTGTCTGTCTGTCTGTCTGTCTTTCTGTCTGTCTGTCAGTGTTTTGTGTGTGCGCGCGAGCGTGTGTGTGTGTGTGTCTGTGTGTGTGTGTTTTGATTTCTTGCGAGCAATCTATCCTGTCCTACCTCTAACTCTGCATAAATCTCATGTTACTTCCGGTACCTTGCATTCGTCGAGTTTTGAGAATACCAACCAAAAGCATAGCTTGCCCGAAAGGCAATACAGCTGATGACGTTCATGCGGCGCTGATGAGGCACCTCAGAGTGCAGGGCCGTAGTATCAGAGTGGCACTTTGAAGCTAAATCTTGCATGTGAATATAAGGGGCCTGAGCAATGACCGCTTCTATTCCTCAGCGATTCCTGTTCGACCTACACGATAATATACCCCCAAGCCCCATTCCAATTCTCTGTAACAGCAGGGCTCTGCAGGACTCATCCCTGGAGCCTCGTCCATGCCCAAAGCCCTGGTCCCCATGAAGAGCAATCTGTTCAGGTCCACATCTATACATGCTTCAATTGGGTTGTTTTTCACTTAAGACAAACAGCACCCGAGGCTTCGGGAATGTGGCACCTTGTAACTATATAGGGTTTAGTTTTAGGGTTTAACTGGCCATAGGCGGATACGGTTTGGTTTGGGGTTTAGGGTTTCGGGGGGTGCACAAGTGTTGCTTGAAACTAGAGGTGCCAGATTTCGGTGTGCTTATAAGAAGCGCCTGCTCCTGCCATTGACACCCACGTTTTCGGGGGTGTGAGTTCACCCTAAACCCTAAACCACAAGCCGACGGCCTGAGACTTCATCCATCTCACTCCAATGCCCTCCCTAAGTCCGAAACTCTAAACCCCTAAACTCATGCCGATTCTGTCAGCATTGGTAGAGAACTATAGTACGGGACCTTTGGTTTCGATCTTCATGATCTTATGAAAACCTACATCCGACACCGCAAACCCTACATGCAAAACCCTGCATAAAGCCTCTTTCCCACAACTTCACAAACATCAAAACCACCTGCATGAAGGGATACTATCTGCGATTTTCGGGGCTTTGGAGTACCATACTTTAATACTTTTTTCTTAAAGGAACCATTATGAAATACAAGTTTATACTTTTTCTCACTGGTTACTTAAAAGCCCAGTTTTCTATTCTGGGGGCAGGGGTGTCGGTTCTCCCCGGTCCAGTCCTTGGGCCTTTTCGTGGAAATCGGGTTTCTATCCAGAGAACCCGTGCCCAGTAGCACTGAAGCAAGGATAACCTTAAACCCGAAACCCTTACACCCTAAACCGTAAGCCCCAAATTGAGTCCTAAACTTTAAAACCTGCAGCTTGTTGAAGTCTTTTCCAGGCAACTCTTCTCAAACACCCCCCTTCTAAATCCTAAACCCTAAACCCCTCTATAACCCTCTGAACCCCTAAACCCCCCTTAGACCCTGAACCCCCAAAATAACCCTACACCCCCAAACCCCTATAAACCCCTAAAGCTCGAAACCCCTGGACTCAAAACCTCGAACCCTAAAACCCTACTCCCCACAGACTCCAATATCCCTTAGTTAAGGAAGATACCTCAAATCATATTGGAGTCCTATGATAATTTAAGGTATAGTCCGAAATTTTTAAGGGATATTGGAGTCCCCTAGACCCTAAACCCTATAGATCCCTTCTAGATCCCTTTGAGGAACCCTATAGATCCCTTTAAAGGCATCCCTATAGATCCCTTAAAGGAACCCTTAAAGGGATCCCTTTGGGTCCCCGCCTGCTCTTGGCCCCGAAAGGCTCTCGGAGGAGTTTCCTGTCTCCCCGGCGAGAGTTGGGAGCAGCGTGATCTGGAGGGTTGAGGGATTAGGGTTTAGGGCTTAGGGTTTAGGGTTTAGGGTAGGGATTAGGGTTTAGGGTTGAGGGTAGGGTTTACGGTTTAGGGATTAGGGTTTAGGGATTAGGGTTTAGGGTAGGGTTTACGGTTTAGAGTTTAGGGTAGGGTTTCCGGTTGAGGGTTTAGGGTAGGGTTTACGGTTTAGAGTTTGGGGTAGGGTTTCCGGTTGAGGGTTTAGGGTAGGGTTTACGGTTTAGGGATTAGGTAGGGTCTAGGGTTTAGGGATTAGGGTTTAGGGTTTAGGGGTTGAGGGATGCTTAAAGGATTCCTTCAAGGGTGATACAGCGATTTATAATAGGGGTTTAGGGTTTGAAAGGATCATGGACGCACCAAAAACCCTGTACCCACACATAAAACCACTTTGAACCCTAATTGACGTACATATATCCTTACTATGTCCTTTGATCCCCCAAAGTGGGCGGTTGTGGATATGGTGCATTCCTGGGTGGGAAACTGAGCACTGACCAGTGGCAGCCAGCTCCGAGAGAGGCTTTTCCCTGTTGGGGACTCTGAAGAGAAACGCACTTGAAGGGGCAGGGGACTTAGTAAGTAGGTTATAAGTAGAGTTATAAGTGCCCTAAATGGAGTTACCCTAATTATAACCCTACTTATAACCAACTTNCTTAGTAAGTAGGTTATAAGTAGAGTTATAAGTGCCCTAAATGGAGTTACCCTAATTATAACCCTACTTATAACCAACTTACTAAGTCCCCTGCCCCTTCAAGCAGTCACAAAACTCGGAGATACCGTTGCTTTGCAGTGAGCCCACCGGCCCTACCCCCGCGAACCCCTGGAAAACACCTAAACCCTAAATGCACCCTACAACCTACCTTAACCTACCAAAGCCTGCGTTTTTGTAGGTTCTTATTGTACACCCTAATAGAGGTTTTATAGGGAGCTTACAAAACTTAGGTTTTGGTGGGTTACAGTAAGGTAGGACCCCTAGACTCACGGAAGAGGCCGCCCACCAGCGCTGGGCGGGCGGCGATTTTTCCTTAACGGGCCGGGAGTTCTGATAAGTCCACCCATGCTATATTACTCACTTACCTAAGGGTCCGGGTATCTCCTTAGGAGGGTCCGGAATCTCCTAGGGAGAGCCCTTGGGTCTCTTTGGGGTCTCAGAAACCCTCAATTTTGAGGTTCCCCAATTTGTTAGGACCCTTAGNAAGGGTCCGGGTATCTCCTTAGGAGGGTCCGGAATCTCCTAGGGAGAGCCCTTGGGTCTCTTTGGGGTCTCAGAAACCCTCAATTTTGAGGTTCCCCAATTTGTTAGGACCCTTAGGGTTAAGAAATGCCATTGAAGGCAGCTTGCTTCTTTACTCTGGGTCCTCTTGCCGAGACCCCGAAACCCGAACCCGAAACCCTAAACCCTAAACCCCAAAAGACCTAAAGCCCGAACCCCATACTTAAACTCGCTACGCCAGGTCGTAGCCCACATGCAGCGCATCAACACCGGGTTTTATCGGCTGGAAGGCACTCCTGGCCTTGGGGTTTAGGGGTTCAGGGTTTAGGAGTTTAGGGTTTAGGGTTTGAGGTTTAGGGCTCTAATTCAGGATTTTAGAGCTTGGGGTTTAGGGCTTCAGGCTTAGGGTTTGGGGTTCCGTGGTAAAGGACTTTTACTGTTTAGGCTCACTCCTGACTCCTGGTTTAGGGTTGGGGCTTCACGGGGGGTCTCTGGGTTTGTCGGCACAGTGTGTCAAAGTTTTCAGGGTTCAGGAAGGCCTTGATTGTCAATCGGGTCTGGGGCGCAGGGTTCCAGAAGGTTTAGTCGGGCTTGAGGTTCAAGTCTCACTCCTGCCCTGTGGCCCACCGAATTCCCAAACCCGTACATAACTTCTTTGCCTTCTTTGCCTTCAGTCTGGCAAATCTCATCCACTCCTTGCTTGAGCGATGTTGTTGGTCTCGTATGCCATGATCTTTTGATCATATAAGACCCCCAATATCATCAGCGCTTCTCAATCCACGTTCGGCAAAGTTGTTTGCACAGCATCACAAAGCCCAGAGCACATGTTGAAAAGTTGTGAGAACTATGACAACACCCCTTCAACATTTTGATTTCAACGTAGGTGAACATGCACGCAGAAAGAACAGCAGTCAACCGAGCAAGCCACGGGGCAGCCTCGCCGTGCAGGGCTTCCATGACTTCGGTTTAGGGTTTATTATATAGGCTTTAGGGATCCAAAGATGTGAGCAAAGCAGCCAAGAGAATGGCTGTGGCTGATGCAGATGCAAGCGACGGAGTGGACGATGATATACGGCAAATGGCCGCAGCTCACCTCTCGACCTCGATCCGACGGCCTTCCTGTCATGGGGACCCTTTGGGGGGTAGGGGGGAGAGGGGGTGGGGACTATACTTCCTTACATAGGCCTTGTTAGGTCCTTATTATGGGCACCAAGGCCCCCTACCCCCCTCCCCCTACCCCCCTAAGGGTCCCTATGATCCTGCTGGCGCTTGTCGTTCCAAACAAAGTGTTCACATGTCAGAGCCTCTAAACCCAAAGTCCTTGCCTTGAACCCTAAACCTCAGAACCCGAGAGCCCTAAACCCTAAACCCTTAAAGCCTAGAGCCCTTAAACCCTAAAAGCCTACACCCCTAAACCCATGATCCCTAAGCCTTTACGCCGAAAAGCCCTAAACCCCAAGCCCCAACCTCGGGCCCCCTAAATTCTACACCCCCCGGTTTAGGGTTTAGGGTTTTAATTCTCCAGACCCCCCAAACCTGAAGCCCCTAAAAGCCCTAAGCCGTAAATCTTAAAGCTTCAAAAACAGCCCTAAACCCTGAAGCACCTGAAACCAATCCTAAACCCCTTCTAAAAGCCGCCGGAGGACAAGGCACCTTCGAGCTCTCTTTGGCCCGGAACAGCGAGAAGCTTTTCGTGAAGTTGGACGGCCCCTCACCTGGGACTTTACAGGAAGGGCTCCTTTAAGGGTCCCTATAAGGGTTCCTTTGAGAGATCTAAAGGGTTCTACAAGGGATGTACTAAGGCCCCTCACCTCAGGCGTTATAACATTGTGAGAGTGTTCCAGAATATTTCCCTAAAAAGCGGTGCATCTGCGGGGGTCATAGGAATAATCATTTAACTTGAGATTTAACATGGAACCCGTAAATTGTTAGAGTAAGCTTTCTATAATAAGACTATAAGGGTCTTAAGCAGGGAGCTTAGAGGGTGTTGGGATAAGGGGCCTTACTGTAATGATTCGAACAGGGTTTTGGGGTATATCAATGTATATAAACTCAAAATGCAGAGCTACTTGAAGGGGCAGGGAACTTAGCAAGTAGGTTATAAGTAGAGTTATAAGTGCCCTAAATGGAGTTACCCTAGTTAGAACCCCACTTATAACCAACTTACTAAGTCCCCTGTCCCTTCGAGTAAGCAACAATATTAGTCAGTGTTCAGGCCCTCTGACCCGGGATTTAGGCAATTTAGGCCTCAAGTCGCGGTTTCTTTAGGGGTTCCTTGAAGTGTTCTCCAATGGGGGTTTAGGGTTTTATGGTTTAGGATTCGAGGTTGAGTGTTTGGGGTGGGTTCGAGGTTGAGGGCTTAGGATTTAACATAGAGGGTGGGTTCGAGGTTGAGGGCTTAGGATTTAACATAGAGGCCTTGTATAAACAGAATATGGTTCTGAACGGGTTCCTTCTCTTAAGAACTCGTAAACGGGCTCCTTGAAGGGTTACGATAAGCGGTCTCATGGGGGCTTAAGATAGGGTTTTGAGTAGGGTAATTATCGTCTGTTCAAAATTAAGAGCCAGAGGCCTTGTCGTTATAGGCCTTCGGGGCATGTTGCAGAGTATTCAATAAAGAACCCCAAGACAAAACTTTTGGTAAGTCAGTCGCCGGGGATTTAGGGTTAAAGTCGCTCGTTCCTTCAAGGGTTTCCTTGAAGTGTTCTCCATGGGGGGGGGGGGGNGGGGGGGGGGTTGGGAGGGTTCGAGGGTTGAGGGTTTAGGGCCGTAGGGTTCGAGGTCGAGCGTTTGGGGTTTGGTGGCGATGCAGACTGAATAAAGACGAAGAGCTCCCTGAATCCTTAGTCAAGGCCCTTTGGGACTTAGGTTGAAGAGTTTAAGGTTAAGGGGTTTAGGGTTTAGGGTCTAGAGTGTAGGGTTTAGGCTTTTGGGTCTAGGGTGTAGGGTTTAGGGTTTAGGGTCTAGAGTGTTGGGTTTAGGGTTTAGGGTCTAGAGTGTAGGGTTCAGGGCTTAGGGTCTAGAGTGTAGGGTTTGGAGTTTATTGTTTAGGGTTGTTGCGGGTTTAGGGGTTAAGGTCTAGGCCCTTAGGTTTCAGGATCCTTGTTCTCTCCGGCTTGGGGGCAGAGGAGGGTCGGGGGCGGGGGTGGAGCATGGTGTTGGGGTTTAGGGATCATTGAGAAATTCAGCATCAGTTTGCAACAAGACCTCTCGGCACCTCAACAAAACTTGCCTGGTAATCTTGAGGACTTAGATACGGAACGCATAGTTAATGTGAAACCTGCAAACTCGACAGTGACAGGGGGTGGCTTCAACATGTCTCGATGAATGAAGTGCAACGCAAGACCTGTGGAGTTAGAGTGTGGTGTTTGGGAATCCTCCACCCTTGGCAGCCTATGCCGCAGCCCCAAAAACCTTATAAGCTGCATCTCAAAACCGTAGACCAATAAGATGCAATTCTAAAGCCATAGCGCCTTCCACAGACAGCAAAGCACCTGTTGCAGAACCCTATGGGCAGTGACAGGACAAATACCTTACCCGACAAGAAACCTTCACTTAAGTTTGGCCCTAAATGATTGAAGCCGAAGAAATAATTAAATATCTGATTTCTTACGCAGCCCTCATACATCTTCATTCTTATGCAGCCACCGTTAAAGGGGGTTCCCACAAAGTAGCCATCCGTAGTGTAAAATAAAGGATCTGTATATCGTCCCCATGCGGCACCGGCCAATTGGGAAACATCCTGTCGTTCTGTCTGAAAAGAAAACCGCGGCGAGTAGTTCCAGTCGTAAGGCTCGCAGTTTACTGTGAAGTTCCTGCATCTCTTTTGGATACTCGACCCTGAATCCTTCAAGCTCTAGAATCACCCTAAACCCTAAACCCTAAACGGAAACCCCGTAACCCTGAAATCCCGAACCTTCTGCCGTCATGCTCAAACAGTTTCGGATGGGGCTCCTCGGAGACAAGCTGCGTTCTTGTTAAGGAAGAGATAGGAAATCAGAGTGTTTACTGTAGATCTCTATCATGCTAGCTTTAATGGAACTCCCTACATCATAAACAAGAAATCATACTATTTACTGAAGATCCTTGTTATGGTAACTTAAGTTAAATTCCTTAGCAAGACGCTCACACAAGGTTGGAATCGGGGAGTTCGAGGCGAACTGACAAAGTTCCTACAGTCCGTGAAGGCAGAAGCGCTCATCCGCGTTCAAAGTTTAGGGTTCACGGGTCCCGGGGTTTAGGGTTTAGGGTTCATGGGTTTAGGATTTAGGGCTAGGGTTTAGGATTCGGATTTAGGGTTTCATAGTTTCGGGCTTCAGGGCTTCGAGTTTAGGGTTTCGGCATTTAGGGTTTCATGGTTTTGGGTTTTAGGGCCTGGGGCTCGGAGTTTAGGTTTCAGCGTTTGGGATCGAGGGTCTGGGGTTTAGGGTTTCAGCGTGCGGAGTATACAGAACCCTAAACCCTAAACCCTAAACCGTAGTGCCCTTGTGTCTTTCCCAGAGCAGACTCCAGACCCCACAACCCACACCTTCATCCGGTTCTTAGTTGCCGAGTTCATAAGCCCCAAAAAGTTTACACTTTTAGTTTTATAGTGGGTACTGTTATCCCCAAAATACTGTTGATGGACAAAATCCTGCATGACCCTAAGGACCCTAAACTATGGGAATTATGGTATATTCCTTATAATGGGTAATGCAGGATTTTGTCCATCAACAGTAGTGTAAAGTGCATCCACTCAGCTACTAAGGGTTCAACTGGGGCCTGAATTAGACGACCTCTATCTCCACCTCCTGCGTTTCCTGGTTCCTCCAAACCCTAAACCCCTGGACCCCAAACCCTAAGCCCCTGGACCCCAAACCCTAAACCCCTGGACGCCAAACCCTAAGCCCCTAGACCCTAAACCCTGAATCTGTTTCGGGTGCACGTTTCGGGACAACCTTGAACCCTAAAGCCTCTTCCTGCGCAGGTGCCGGAAGCACCGATGGATCAGACACCTTCGGAGAGGACCGGTGCTTCTTCCTGCAGTGGACTGTACGGTTTAGGGTTTAGGGTTTAGGGTTTAGGGGTTTAGGGTTTAGGGGTTTAGGGTTTAGGGGTTTATGAGGGTTTTTCGCACCCCATAATACCTACAAGTTCCGATTGCAAACCAAAAGCCGTACTCCCAGAACCTGGGCTTATACACCCTAAGCCCTCACCCAAGTGCCGCAATACATTATCCTGAATCTAAGTGATCGTATCCTTATGGTCCCACTTGAAGTGTAGTATAGCATACCCCAAATTCGCATTCTGCTTGTCCCAGTTATAAGTGTAGTATGGAATACCCCAAAACCGGATTCTAATCAGCCCCCACCCTTTCGGACCCGAATCATGAATCTTCAGCTCCAGTTCGCCGCTCAACCCTATAAGCGCTAGGCCTTAAAAGACCCTAAATCTTATGAGAACCCTAAACCCTATAAACCCTGACCCCACAAGCCCTGGATCCTAAGAACACTAAACCCATTAGCCCTGGATCAGAAAAAGCCTAACCGCCCAGAGACTCCAACATCCCTCAATTAAGGAATATACCCTACATTCTAATAGGATCCCCAATGTGATTTGAAGTATGTTCCTTCATTAACGGATGTTGGAGCCCCCTAGACTCTACACCCTACAGATCCCTTCTCGGAACCCTTACAGGAACCCTTATAGGATCCCCCTTTAAAGGGATATCGAAGAGCCCAAGAACCCTAAGTTGCCATGAGAAGGAGTCTGGTGCACAACCGAGTCGCCTTCAATCCACAGGAGGGTTTAGGATTTAGGGTGGGGGGGCATCTACTTGTCAAGGGTGTTCAGGGCTCATTCAATGTTCGGGGTTTAGGTCAGATTTTGGGTGGGGTGTGTTTTCAGAGAGTTGGGGAGCGGTTTACAGCGTTGCTTCAAGACCCCAAACCATAAACCAAAAGCCCTAATCTTCCCTTGAAGGAATCAATTGGGTTTACGGGCCTGCACTGGCTGAGGGCTTATCCCGTAAACCCCAAACCGTGGTGATTGGGCTTTGGTCTAGTGTGCAGAATGTAGGTGTTGAAGAACGGTTGATGTGTTATTTTCGGGTATTGAGGGATGATTTCGACTGCAAGGCTGTGTGCCAAGGTAAACGTGTGATGAACGAACTCCATTTCTCTAAGGGATGTTACGTTGGAAAAGGAGCCCTCTTATGATCCTTATCGAGGGAAAGGATTTTGTTAACTGGAGGGACTGCCAGCCAGAGACCTTGACTAGTAGGTCATGGCAGTTCAAGGTAGATCCGGAACACAAGCAAAGAAACACGTCACAGCCCGAAAGCACTAATACGACAAAGCTCGAATGCCCTACATATTAGCCACTGCATATGTATAAGCTGATTTGAGGAGCCAGGGGCTTGGAACAAGCTTAATATTCTTTTTTTTAGGAAAGTTTAGGGTTTAAGGCCTAAGGGCTGAAGCTTTGTTGACAAGCGCTTGAGTGTTTGGGCTGTGAACTTACCCTAGGAATCTAAGGACTCATATATTAAGGCTTTTGGGCCCAAAGACCATACTAAATAAGGCTTTTCGGCCATTTTGATGCCCAGGGTTATGCTTGTCTTGTAGTAGATTCGGCAACTTTTAGCCTTTCCAGAATCAATTGGGGAGTTGTGTTCCCGAAACAGCCCCAAAGGTTAACCTTTAGTTCCCCTAGGATACTGGGCAAGCAAGTTCTTGGTGGAGGCTTTAGGTTGTGAGGCTTCGCCAGTCTTGTGTTGAACTTACTCTGTGTGCTGAGTAGGTTTAAGGCTTCGGGTTGAGGGAGTAAGTAACCTTGAACCATTCAGAGTTTACATAATCCTAACAAATGGCAGAGGTTAGCTTTTCGGATGTACTCAGCAACTGGGTGTAGGGGTCGGCAGAGGTTGGATCCCAAAACCTAAGACCCTAACCCTGCATTCCGAAGCCCGTAATCCCAACTCCAGACACTGAAGTCTATGACCTACTTGACTCTAAACCCCCTCAAGCCTAAGCCCTAAGCCCTACATTCGAAAGTAGGCTCTGAAACCTGAACCCATCTCTGCCTCCGCAAGCCCCTCACTGTCTCTACCCTAAGGGTCCAGGTATCTCCTTAGGAGGGTCCGGAATCTCCTAATGAGAGCCCTTGGGTCTCTTTGGGGTCTCAGAAACCCTCAATTTTGAGGTTCCCCAATTTGTCAGGACCCNTACCCTAAGGGTCCAGGTATCTCCTTAGGAGGGTCCGGAATCTCCTAATGAGAGCCCTTGGGTCTCTTTGGGGTCTCAGAAACCCTCAATTTTGAGGTTCCCCAATTTGTCAGGACCCTTAGGGTACTTGCAGCCTTCTGAAGCTTTATATCGACAGCAGAAGTGCACCCAACCAACACCAAAGCCCTAATTCCTAAGCTCCTAGAGGCCCTATACTCTAGGCCTGTAGGGTTTTAGGGTTTTCAGGGTTTCAGGGTCTAGGGGCTTCGGGTTGTACGGCTTTTGGGGTTTATACACCCTAAACCGAGCAACCCTAAAACTTCAACAAACCGCCTCAAGCATACAGCTTGGCAGTCCTAACTCCTAAGCCCACTCTCAGTTCTAAGCTCCACAAACGCATCGCGAGCACGGTTAAGGGTCGACTGTTTAGGCTTATCACCGCAGAAGAAGTTGACTGACGTGTTTTGGGCGTGGACTCGGACGTGCGGGAGTTTATTCCCGAAGATAACCCTAGACCCTAAGCCAAAAACTCTTTTTCCCTCCACACTCAAAGTCCTTAGCCAAAGATATCGAAAATGCTCCCAACGCTGAACATGACGATGAAGTCCGAAGTACGGTTTAAGGATGTAAGCTTGTAGGGCTTGAGAGTTTAGGTTGGGCTTCAGGCTTGGCCCCTAGGGTTTAGGGTTTAGGGTTTAGGGGTTTAGGGTTTAGGGTTTAGGGGTTTAGGGTTTAGGGTTTAGGGTTTAGGGGTTTAGGGTTTAGGGTTTAGGGTTTAGGGGTTTAGGGTTTAGGGTTTAGGGTTTCGGTTCAACTCACTGCTAGGACCTAGTCCTTGGTCCATTTTCCTGCCATGTCGTCGCATCGTCGTGCGTGGCTACTGCTTCTGTGCCAGAGCAGCTTGGCACTATGTGGGGAGACCCGAGGCAAACAACGAGTAGTCAAAACCTTACAAAACTTGAGGGTACCCTAAACCCTAAGCCCTTATGGCACCCTTATAGAACCCCTATGGTACCCTTACAGGCACCCCTATTTGGGTACATGGACCCTGGCCTTCACGAAGCCTCACGCGAAGCAACACTCTGCATGACCCTAGCCTAAACCCTAAACCCTAAACCCTAAACCCTAAACCCTAAACCCCTAACCCCCAAACCCTAGACTCCTAAACCCTAAGCCCTATAAGCCCTACTACCCCTAAACCCTAAACCCCAAACCCTAAACCCTAAACCCTGAGATCCCAAGGAGCCCACGGCCCCAATGTTCAGGTTTAGGCTTGAGGCCTCAGGGGTTCAGGAGTTCAGAGTTGTTTCTTCGGGGTTTCTAGGCTTCAGGGTTTAGGGGTTTTGGGTTTAGGGTTTAGGGTAGGCTTAGTAGCTGAGTGGATGCACTTTACGTTTTTTGGGATAGTAGTACCCACTATAAAACTGAAATTGTAAGCTTTTTGGGGCGTATGAACTCAGCAACTAAAATGTTCAGTGACCCAAAGGGTCCAAGTAGATTTTTTTTGTAGGTGCTTAGTAGGTGTTTTGGCCCCGAAAGTATATATTATACCTTGGGGTTCCTCTGGTTGGCTCTTAGGACTTTAACTTTTTGGATTTCTATATTAACTATATAATAAGGAGGCCAAAAGTTTAACTTTTAGGAGGGGTTCAGAAGTCAGCCAAGATACTAGCTGCAGGATTTTGTCCGTCCATCAGCAGTGACGCTATCACAGCAGGGTTCAGAAAGGTTTTGGGCTCCAGAGTTTCTGTTAAAGCCGATGGAGCGCGAGTTTCTTTTCGGGGTAATTGCGATGCCATTAGGCCCCAAAGCCTACCTACTGAACCCAAAGCCTCAAATCTTAAATCCTATACGAGAGTGTGTCATCATAGACCTTAGACTCTAAATCATAAAGCCTAACCCTAAAATATCCTCAAGTTCTTAACCTGAAAGACTTCAAGGCTCAAGAAACCCAACCCCTAAACCATGGTTAAACTAAGCCACTGAATCCCTAAAAAACAGCAACAGCTCGAACCCAGGTCCCCAGGAGTACTGTAGCAACTTACAGTAAAGCGCTACCAATCATATTTCTAGGGTTCCTTATTATGGTTACCTATACACTATTTTGAGGGTTCCTTACATAAGTATAGAATAAGGGGCCCCCAAACCCTATTCTAATTATTGCGGCCCCTATATTACACTTGTGCACTTTGTTTTTGGGGGGGGTTAGGGCTTTGAGATGGTATGGGGTCCCCCCGCCTTGAAGCTGAATGACGGCAGAAGGGGTAGCCTCATTCTGAAGGGAAAACGTGTACGGTGTATGGGAAAAAGATAGAAACATTTATGAAATACAGGCTTGTGACTTGTGAGGGCAATACGAATAATGGAGAACATCTTGCACCAGGGTTCCAAATTGCCTGTAGTTGGTATTTCCTCTTGCTGTCTTCGCTGCGTGCTTTGGGCAAGGACTATACAACAAATGCCCGCCAATCGAACGGTTACAATCCGCACCCACAGAATCTTCAACCTTGTAATAAATATGATTCGGGCAGTTCAAGGTGCAGGCATTGATCAAAGGCCTTGGGCTGTTCTTTGCAGGCTGCTACATCAGCGCCGGCC
The DNA here is from genome assembly GCA_003297005.1 of Symbiodinium sp. clade A Y106. Classification (NCBI taxonomy): domain Eukaryota; class Dinophyceae; order Suessiales; family Symbiodiniaceae; genus Symbiodinium; species Symbiodinium sp. clade A. The sequence continues at coordinate 114,408 of BGNK01001014.1, forward strand.
AGGCTACTTTGTCTGCACTGTTCTTATGTATAACCTTACTTGCTAAATCCAGTGATCCTCTAAGTGCGCCCGAACCAGCGAGCCAAAACATGGTTATCATGATATGGGAGTTTCCGAAAATAGGGGACCCTAATAGAGTACCTTAAATAGTAGGATCCTTATTATAAGGACCCCAACATAAGGTACCCCTAATTTGCGGAAACCTCCATATAGATGCCTATTACCAAAATTCATCCTAAGGGTTCATTCACCGAGTTCCGTATCAGATTGATGCTATCATGTACCCCTATAACTTAGTAGCTGAGCGGATACACTTTACACTTGTTGGCATAATATTAACCACTATAAAACTGCAAGTGTAAACTCAGCAACTAAGATAATATACCACCCAAGCCTATCTAATCATCAAGGCCTCTATATTGCCCACTCAGACACGAGAGCTAAGCCACAACGTGGGTGTGCATGTGACAGGGTCGGATACCCTAGGGATCCATGTGCCCAAATAGTACATGCTTTGGCCTTCAAGTACCCCCTATCTAGGTACATTGGGCGCAAAGTATATACTATTTGGGAACATGGACCCTCAGGGTTTGTAATGGCTCTGAAGTTTACTCCCGAAAGTCGGGAGCCCTCCTACACTTTTGCATCCTCGACCCAGCGGCTTAACGTTGATTAGTTTGGGGTTTTCGCATTAGGGTGTAGGGCTTTTCAGGTTTAGGTTGTGAGGTGCAGGGGTTGAGGGTTTGGGGCTTAGGGCTTGTGGTTGTCCCCATCAGCTAGCGTCCGCAGTCCCCGTGCCAGCAGGCGGCGGCGGACGTGAAGGTCGTATACGCAAAGATCCGTGGTGCTTTCACGCAACGTCCAACCAATGCTAGCACCTGAGAGGTCCCCTAAACCCTAAACCCTACAATCCTAAACCCTAATTACCCTATAATCCTAAATCCCTATTTATAAACCCTATAATCCTAAACCCTAAACCCTATGTTTGGCCGCTTTGCCCAACAGCCTGGTGCAGTTCCACTCCGACGTGTTTTACGCGACCTGAGAGGCAGTCGGGGCCAGAGGCCTTTTACCAGGCGCGCGCGTTTAGGGTTTAAAGGGTTTATAGGGTTTGGCCATACTCAGGCGCTTTTCCGCGTCTTTCAGCCCACCGGGGGCTTCTCGGACGCTCTGTTGTCGGTGCAGGTGCAGACGCCCAATGGGGCTGGCATTGCCTCTTGGTCGCCGCTATGCATCGATTTCGGCGCTCTGCCCCCATCAACCGGCCAGTCGATTCAGGACTCGACCCCCGTGGAGAAGTTCAGAGGGATTGTATCTAGGTGGTGTAGAGTTTCGAGATGTTCAAAGTTTTTCATATGTTTATGCATGGTTTCCGTAGCTCTGGGCCCTGAATTGAACGGGCTCTCAGTAAATCCCAAGCCTACGTTTTCGAACCCTGCATTTCGGAAAGAAGTCAACGCCCCTTAATGGTCATGTGGGAGTTTCCGAAAATAGGGGACCCCAATATAGTACACTAAATAGTAGGATCCTTATTATAAGGACCCCAAAATAAGGCACCCTAATTTTCGGAATCTCCCATGTAGACCCCTGACTAACAACCCATCCTCTTTGTAATTGCCGTTGGACCTCTCTCGACACCCCTAGGAAGGGGAGGGTTCTTTTAGTCTTTACCCTAAGGGTCCAGGTATCTCTTTAGGAGGGTCCGGAATCTCCTAGGGAGAGCCCTTGGGCCTCTTTGGGGTTTCAGAAACCCTCAATTTTGAGGTTCCCCAATTTGTTAGGACCCTTAGGGTAATCAGGGGTCGACATGAAGCCCTTTCAACCCCAGGCCTTGTTAAAACCGTTGTTGAAGACAGACAGTGCAAGCCACCCTTTGACCGCAAGCCGATTGTAGCATCTATTGCATCATAATGATTTGTTGACTATAACCCTAAGGGTCCAAAGGACCCAATAATTAGGTACTTCGGTTTAGGATAGTAGTGATGTTGGTTACTATGTTGGAGAGTATATGATAATTAGGTCATTTCACCCTTCGGGTAAGGGGAGGGGTCCCTGTCTATTTGCTTAAAGGGCCTTACACCCCAACTTGAGGACCCGAAACACCCATACATATCCCGTACTATCCTGCAGCCTGAGGCCCCGGTGTGCAGTGAGACGAAGACGCCGAAGATTGTCGTCGCTCGGCGGCTGCGGGTTTGTGGGTGTACCTTATCCCTGAATAACCTACTAACCCTTTTTAGGGATCCTTATTATGATTTCCTTATGTAAGTCCTTAATAAGGTGGGTTATTGCGGGTTAAGGTAGGGTTTGAGGGATTTGGGGGGCTTCAGGACGTAGTTTCTTTTTTGGAGGGGCGGGGTTAAGGCCCCATTGGGTTTTCGAGTTTCGGGTTTAGGGCAAAGCGAACCACACAACCACCACAACATGTTTATTGTTGGGTGGGGTATGCCTTCTCCCAGCATGAAGTTGTCATACCTTAGCCTTAAACCCTAGAAACAGACAAAGACGGACAGACAGAAAGACAGACATACAGACTGGCAGACAGGCAGAGAGACAGAGACACACAGACACAGATAGACAAAGAGACAGACAGACAGACAGAAGACGGCTAGGTGGAAGACTGATAGCAACAGACAGAGGAAATCGGAGACCTGTAGAGACAGGTTGAGATTCAGATAGCAAGATGGTGGAAAACTCGCTGAGGTTGCTGGTTCGCTCAATGTGGACATCACTATGGAGGCCTTTCTCCAAGATCCGATAATTGAGGATAATATGCCTTAACTTGTAGTAGGAACCCAAATATATTTACGGTAGCTACTCTGAGTCAAGCGAAATGTTTAGTTTTAGGGGGTGAGGTTGAGGTCCGTTTCAGGGTTTAGACACAGGGTGCATGCAGGTTGTATGTTGAGGGTTTAGGTCTCATCCAACTGAGCGAATTGGCTTCGGCAGCAAAATTCTATCGAGCTCGTGTAGGATTTAAAGTTCGAGGTGTGCGGCTAGCGGCTAGGGTTGAGGGTCAGGTTGAGGCTGCATCTTGGCAGCAGGAGGCCCACTACAAACAACACCTATACTCCAGATCCTACACCACACCCAAACCCTTTTCCCTAAACCCCGAACTTGATGCTCGGCTGACGGCTGAACCCTTCAGTAATGTTGTTAATGGTGCGAGTAGCCTTAACAAAAATGTTGATACTTGTAGTACCCATTTCTGTGCTATTGCACTTTAGGTCCGACATACTAACCTCTGAATGATCCTTGACCTCCTTAAACTACAACAACCTTCTTTCTTGCAGGTTCTGAGAATGAACCTAGGGTAATCTTGAGGCCCCTACAGTTTTACGGTGAAGTCATTGACTCGGTCATCACGAGCCAGATCTCAGGTGTAGGTCCCGTTCGTTTGGTTCTTGATGCTGATGCCAACCCCATGCAGTATTTCGGGTTCAAGTTCGGTGGCAAGTTCACGAACGATTACAGAAGGGTCGCTTAGTATGTGCACGTTTATGACAACACCTGTACCCTCGTGCCGTTGCTGAAGGGCGGCGGAAAAAGGGGCGTTCCAGCATGGAAACAGACAGCGCCAAAGACCGACGAACCGAGCGTGAAGATCCTTAGTGTGCCTTCGCCAATCCGTGGAGAATGCCTGGGAGCACATTCTCATGGGAAGCCATCACGGCCTGGAAATCCGCCATGAAATGGTTCAGTGTGTGGTCTCTGGTTACGAAGAATGTCCGAAATCTTACGCACCACATCCTGCTCACTGGTCATTGTGTTCAGAAGACTCGCAGCACTGAAACGTCACTACGACGACCCACCGAATCCATACCCCCACGTCCTGAACCCTGGCCCTAGCCCTAAGCATCCAAACTCCGCGTCCCCAAAGTAACAAACCCTAAACCGTAACGTAACAAAGAACAAATTGCCTTAATCCCCTTTAGCGGTTCAGGGTTTAGGGATATAGAGTTATGAATTGGTTCGGGATTTAGGGTTTAGGCATTGCGATTGCTGCAGGTGCCACGGTTACCACGCCAGGACGAGACGATCATGGCGCCCTTGCTAAAGCGCAGGATTAACTATGGTATCCTTGTGGGGGGGGGGGATCCAAGGGGGGTAGATAACCTACTAATCATTGCTAATCACTAGTTCTCTCTAGTGCTCCCTAAGGTTCCCTTACGGTTCCCTAAGGCTAAGGATCCCTTGTGCCCTCCCCCCTTTAAAGACCCGAAACATTAAGCCCCAGCCAGAAACATGAACCCTCAACCAATTAAACCCTAAACCCTTTGTGATCATGCAGTCGGAAAAGAGCCTCAAAACAAAAACCTTACACACAGGGTCCAGGTATCTCCTTAGGAGGGTCCGAAATGTCCTAGGGAGAGCCCTGGGGTCTCTTTGGGGTCTCAGAAATCCTACATTTTGAGGTTCCCCAATTTGGTAGGATCCTTAGGGTAAGCCCTAAACCCCTAACCCTGAGGCCTAAACCCTGAACGCGTGGCTCTTCAATCCATGGCCTTGGACCCCCAAACCCTCGCACCCCCATATATAGACTAGATATATGTAGATTAAATCGACATAGATTTAGATTCAGAGGTAGAGATAGAAGAGAGAGAGAGAGAGACATAGAGGGAGAGACAGCTGTAGATGTAGATACAGGTATGGATACAGACTTAGATTCAGACTCAGATATAGGTTTACATATAATACAGATCTAGTTCGCTTTTTATAGTTCTGGTTACATTTACATCTCGACCTGTGTATATAAATATATACAGAGAGAGAGAGAGGGATAGAGAGAGAGAGAGAGAGCGAGACACGGTTAATGGACAAAATCCTGCATTACCCATTATAAGGAATATACCATAATTCCCATAGTTTAGGATCCTTAGGGTCATGCAGGATTTTGTCCATCAACCGTAAGGGGGCCTTTTGGGATGATGCTTCCTGCATCTAGGATCCTACGGAAAGAAACCGTTTAAACCTACCATAAAGTCTTATACCCCAAGATACGCACATTTAGCTCAAACCCTAAAAGCTACATCCTGGCTTCGGTCTTAGGATGTCATGACATGGGTGCAAAGTCAGTATAGTGTTTAGGATTAAACGCTACATCCTGGCATTAGGATTGCATGACAGGGTGCAAGGTCTGTAATGTAAGAACCTGATTAAGGAACCCTGGGCCTATAACCCCAAAATAGTAGGATTCATATAAGGAACCCTAATAAAGGCCCAAGGCTTCTTAGTCAGGTTCCTACATTATAGCGTTTATGGGATTTAGGGCTCGGGGTTCAGGATTTTGGGTTGACGGTGTATGGCTCAGGAGACCCGAGCACAACGCCAAAAAGCATGGCTTGGGACAAGAGCCTACCCTAAGGGTCCAGGTATCTCCTTAGGAGGGTCTGGAATGTCCTAGGGAGAGTCCTTGGGTCTCTTTGGGGTTTCAGAAACCCTCGGTTTTGAGGTTCCCCAGTTTGTTAAGACCCTTAGGGTAAACCCTAAACCCGAAACTCGCTTTGGGTTGCCTGCTTGCTTTCAGTTGAGGTTCCGCCTTAGGGTTGCAGGCAACACGGACTCAGGGACTGAACAATGTAGGAACCTGATCAAGAAACCCTGGGCCTATAACGCCAAAATAGTAGGATTCATACAAGGAACCCTAATTAAGGCCCAAGGTTTCTTAATCAGGTTCCTGCATTATCTAAGCTCTTGCAGCGTGTTGTCATAAGTTATAGGTGGTTATCCCGTAGAAGGTATGAAGGTGCTCATTGCTGTGCTTGCAAAGCTACTTGGCAAATCTCCATGACCCTCAACCTTGAGCGCTACCTTAACCAACCAAAACCTACTTTTTTGTAGGGTCCCTATACGTTCAATATTAGGGTTTATATTAAGAACCTACAAAAAAGGTAGGGTTTATAATCAGAACCTACAAAAACGGTAGGGCTTGGTAGTTTACCCTAAGGGTCCTGACACTTTAAGGAACCTCAAAATGCAGGATTTCTGAGTCCCCAAAGAGACCCAAGGGTTAGGTAGTTTAAGGCACCCTAAGGGTCCTAACAAATTGGGGAACCCAAGGACTCTCCCTAGGACATTCCGGACCCTCCTAAGGAGATACCGGGACCCTTAGGGTTTAAGGTAGAACCCAAAGCCGAAACGGAGTTCAGCCCAGCGGCCTTGAGCCATAAACCGTAATGCCGCAAGCCCTGAAGCCTCAATCGTAACCCTAAAAACTAAACCCTGAACCCTAAAAACTAAACCCTAAACCCTAAAAACTAGACCCAAAACCCTAAAAACTAAACCCTAAACCCTAAAAACTAGACCCAAAACCCTAAAAACTAGACCCAAAACCCTAAAAACTAGACCCCAAACCCAAAAAACTAGACCCAATACCCTAAAAACTAGACCATAAACCCTGAAAGCTAGACCCTAAGCCCGAAACTATAAGCCCTAAACCCAAAGGCTCCGTGTACTCTTTTCGTCATTTCGTCTATACCTACGCTTCAACGAGGCTTTAGGCCCTAAGCTTTGAACCATAAAGCCTGACCCTAGCCCAAAGGGCCCAAAGGACCCAATAATTAGGTTCTCGGGTTTAGGATAGTAGTTATGTAGCTCAATATTTAGGAGAGTATATGATTATTAGGTACTTGGACCCTTAGGGTAGGAAGCCAGGGCCCACGGCCCAAAGATGTGTGCTCCTTTGCCAGCAGAGGCGTCCAGTCCGGTAATGCGCACGGCGCTTGGAGGCAGAAAGAGCGTATCTTTGGTTTAGGGTTTTGGAGTTTCGGGGTTAGGGCTCAAATTTAGGGGTTCGGTTTTAGGGTTTAGGGGTTAAGGTTTAGGGATTGCGTCACGGACAAAGGGGTCCAAAAGCCCCCCCAGCACTGAACCCTAAACTCCTAAGCACTCACTCCACCGATAATGCCCGTTCAGGATCGATTAGGTTTTGGTGTTTAGGGTTTATTGTGTTAGAGCAAACCTGTATCACTGAGTCCTTGAGCAAATTTTGGGCTGATCAGCAGTGGCATGCTGACCTATTGCCTACATCCTTCCGTCATCTGTACATATGCACAGAAACACATGCACATCTCCCTAAGCATATACGTATATGTGTGTATGGGTCCGTGCACGTGTGTATTCATATAAATATGTATATATATATATGTAATATATATATATATATATATAGAGAGAGAGAGCTACATATCTATATATATGTGAAATTAGGTGATTGCAAATTAGCTTGCATCCCTACACCACCTTTATCTTGCAGGTTTACATACACACTGTCTGAATTTGCTTGCAACCCACGGTTAGCCCTGCCCAGAACAACCCATTCTATGATTAACTTTAAATATTGTTCTCAAACCCCATGATATTCTACTCCTCATTTTAACTTGGAGGGTCTAAGACGTTACAACGAGTAGCTCTTCAGATCCCCGCCGTGAGATGGAAGAAACGCCTAGCAAGTCGTGGGAACCAGGACGTCGAGCGGCATAAACATAAGGACCTACTAATTAGATACTTGTGTTTAGGGTAGTAGCGTCAGAGTTTTTGTGTATGGGGGTTCACTGTTAGGTACTTGGGTTTAGGGTAGCAGTGTTGTAGGTTAGTGTATGGGGGAGTAGTATAGAATTATTGAGTACTTGGATTCTTAGGGTTCTCTGCAGCCTTACCAAGCACTACCAACAGTGGTTGAGTTTAGGGTTTAGGGTTCAGAGTTATAAGGTTTAGGGATTAGAGTTTAGAGTTTGAGGTTTAGGGTGTAGGATTTTTAAATCTAAGGTTTAGGGATAAAGTGAAAGCTCTGGAGGTAAGGGTGCCAACCAAGCTGTGGCGGCAGCGCGACTGGGTGCTGGAGCCTGCCCTTGCCAGACTTTACGTAACCCTAAGGGTCCATGGCTCCTTGAAGGGCTTTTTTAAGGGATCCTTTAAGGGTTCCTATAAGAATTCTACAAAGGCTTTAGGGTTTAGGATTAAAGGGTCCATGTACCTGAATAGTATGTACATTGGCCGTAAAATAGTCCCTTTATAGGTACTTTGGGGCCAAAGTATATACTATTTGGGCACAAGGACCCTTAGAGTAATTTAGCGGCCGGCATAATTAGCAAGCAAAGTCAGGTGCTTATCGGGGTTCCCAAACGCATTGAAGTATTGTATAGAAGTCAGCACAGCCAAAAAGAAGCGATGGTCTAATCATTCAAGCCTCTATGTCGGATGTTACTGGAGGCTACGGAACCGACTCTTGCATTTTATGGGCTAGCCCATAAAAAGCAATGGCCATCACCCCAGAAGCTGCAGGCAAGGCTTATGTAGTATCGGGTTCATACCTTGCAACAATAACAACTTTCCAAATTTCGAAGTCAATGTCAACCGTGTCAATACACCATTATACTATCAAATCCTGAATAGGTGTAGTACTTTTCCTTAGGGCTCTCATTACATAACGCTAGACCCTTGTACACCATTATAGGTTAACGAGGTTTAAGGGGGTCTGAGCCTTTTTCATACTTCTAAAGTTGACAATTCCAAATATATTTGCAAACCCTAAGACCGTTTCATAGTTCTGAAAATCGACAGTTTTTCACAATCTGAGGGAATGCTAAGCGCCCTTAGCATACTTCCAAAGCCGAGAATTTCCACAATCTTCGCGAACCCTTCCGAAAATTAGGGGTACCTTATTTTGGGGTCCTTCTAACAATAGGCACTATATTAGGGTCACCTATTTTCGGAAACTCCCATTTGGGATATGTTTTATGTTCCTTTTTTGGTTGTTTAAATATAGAGCCCTAATTACATAGAATTTTGGGGACTGTTGAAATGGACACCTTTTATATGAACTTTGTAGAACCACCAAGGCTTGGGGGAGCCCTCATGGGGAACCACTAAGGGAACTTGAAACGAGAGGGGATCCTTGACAGATCTTTCAGAGAGCCTCTAAGTAAAATCCTGCCCGGGCCCTGAAATCCCGGAGACCAACCCTGCTTCTGTTTTCTACTTACTCCCAACAGAAATTGGGCTTGGGGTTTAGGCGGTTTAGGCTGTAGTGTTTTGGGGTGTAAGGGTGTACGGGCAGTAGTTGAGGGTTCTGATTTCCAGAAACCCTAAAATAACCTGAGCGCTGTAACTCCTCAGACCGAAATGCAACCATGCAAACCCCTGCAATCCTGCACCCTGAACCTTCATTCACCTCACCCCAGTAGTAGTAGTCGTAGTAGTAGTAGTAGTAGTAGTAGTAGTAGTAGTAGTAGTAGTAGTAGAGAACCTTCACCTCAACCCTGAACCCCTGAACCTTAGGGAACCCTGCAAGGAACCCTTAAGGTTTCTTACCCCTAAACCCTAAACCCACAGACCCAGAGTCTCAAACCCCGAACCATAGGGACCCTCCCAGAGATCCCAATACCCCTTAATTAAGGAATATACCTTAATTAAGGGATATTGGGTTCTCTGGGCTGAGACCTGAACGAACAAAAATTGAAACTCCGAACCATGGGTCTGCCAAGCAAATGCGCAGGAGTTTCCTTTGTCGGCCGATTTGGTAGCGATGCACACGCTTCCTGGTGACTCGGAGTGCAGTTCAGGGTTTAGGGTTGAGAGTTTAGGCTCTAGGGGTCAGGGTTTGATTGAGGCGTGGGGTTTAGGGTTTAGATTAAGAGGTCTAGGGTTTAGGGTCCAAAGTTTAGGGTTTAGNGGGGGGGGCGCTGCACCATATATATATATATATACATACATATATATTTTGTGTGTAAAAGAAACATTTTTGTATGTATGTATGCATATTTAAATAGATGTACGCATACATACACAGGCATGAAAGCAAAGTAAACATAGTAGCTATACCATGCGAGGCTTGCGCAGGTCCTTCGCTCCAATGGCGTGGATATTTCAGGCTCCAGCCACTCCCAACTGGGCAGCGGGCGACTGAGCTGCCTTGGTGCCAGGGGTGAGGGCTTCTAGCTAAGAACCGTGGGTCCACCTTGAGGCTTGTTTTGAGGGTTTCCCCAAAGGTTTCGAGCACCTAATTATTGATCAGGCTCTTGGTCGTTTTGGGCACTTTGAGCCCCACTATTCGGACCCTTGCTTAAAGGATCACACACTTAGTAAGCTTAGAAAGCAGGCTATTGGAAGAATGTGGATAATCGTGGATAATCATAACTTCCCTCGGACAGCTCCCAATCCTTTTTCAATTATCAAGGCCCCCATAGGTATTCCCTCAACATCCCCAAGCCTTTGAAGGAGCCGCAAATCCCTGAAACTCTCCAAGGCGCCCGGTCCCCGCCCTTAAAAATCATGGAAAAGCCGATAGGAACCCGATAAGCCCCTGATCGAACCTTACAAACTTACTATCCTTGAGGCAGGGCATTGTCATGTTGGACTCTTCCGGCTCCGCCTCTTCTGTGGTGGTCGGGGGATCCAACACCGCATCCCGGTTGCATTGGGCCTTGGGATTTGCAAGTTTTGCCGGAACTGCCGGACCTAAACCAGTCAGTGCGGAATAGTTACCATATGGGAGTTTCCGAAAATTAGGGGTACCTTATTTTGGTGTCCTTATAATAAGGATCCTACTATTTAGGGTACTATATTAGGATCCCCTATTTTCGGAAACTACCATATTATGAGCCCTATAAACCCGATCATCATCCCAGAAGCCCTTTGAGGAACCCGATTGGCCCCGGCCCCTGTATCAAAGAACACTTATAGTAGCCCCTTATTATAGAGCCCTTATAGAACCCTTTAAAGGAGTCCTCTTCGAATTCTTCAGACCCCTATAGCCTAAGCCCTAGAACCCTTGCGCAAACCCTAAACCTTAAACCTGATCCTCATCATAGAACCCGTGTGGTATCCCTCATTACAGAACCCTTCCAAGGACCCTATACAAAAATCAGACCTGTATATTCTTCTTGGCATTGAGGATTGGCCAGCCCTTTCCCAGTCGGAACGCTCTCGGCTGCTTCAAGGCGTGTTTTTGAGCTTGTCGATGGTTTGAGCGGAGTTCTTTTTTGTTGTTAGTAGCGTTTTCTGGTTTCCTAAGACTGGGCTTTGGAGTACCATACGTTTCTCCCACAAGACAAGTGTTTTGTCCCTGCATCGGAGCTGCATACTTTAAGTATCATCCTTTCATGCTTTTTTTTGGGCACCTGTTCCAAGAGCCGTTATGAAAGAAAAGTTCATACTGTTATCTCCGTGGTTCCTTCAAAGACCAGGAAACTGGGCTTTGGAGTACCATACTTTAATATTTTTTCTTAAAGAAGGAACCATTATGAAATAAAAGTCTATACTTTTATCTCCCTGGTTCCTTCAAAGACCAGGAAAGGGCCCCTTGAAGATCTTGCAACCCTAAACCCTAAACCCCAAAACCCTTTTCTAGGGAGGTTTAGGCTTGAGGCCTCAGGGGCTCAGGGGTTCAGGAGTTCAGAGTTGTTTTTTTCAGGGCTTCTAGGCTTAAGGGTTTAGGGTTTAGGGTTTAGGGGTTAGGGTTTAGGGGTTAGGGTTTAGGGTTTAGGGGTTAGGGTTTAGGGTTTAGGGTAGGCTTAGTAGCTGAGTGGATACACTTTACACTTTTGGGGATACTAGTACCCACTAAAAAACTGAAAGTGTACACTTTTGGCGGCTTACCCAAAGGCCCCAAAGTAGTTCCTTTTGGGGGTTCATATTTAGGATTCTATAAGGTAGTCCCAAAGGAACTACTTTGGGGCCTATGGGTATGGCTTATGAATTGAACTCAGCAACTAAGGGCTTCTAGGGCTATCATAGGGGCCTGAAGCCCCACACCCGAAACCTCGGTTTAGGGTTTCGGGACACAGTCTTTTCCTACTAGTAGAGTAGGTACCCATAGGCCCCAAAGTAGTTCCTTTTTGGGAATACCTTATAGGATTCTATCTACGAACCCCAAAAAGGAACTACCATGGGGCCTATGGGTAACCGTTAACCTTTTGGGGATACTATAGTCCCTATATAATCCCAATATGTTCCGAAAGGTGAACCTCTAGTTCCCAAGGATACTGGACAAGTAGGTCTTCAAGGGTTTCCTTGCAGGGTGTCGCTTTATGGATAGGATTTCGGCTTCAGGGTCTTGGCTTCGTGATCCACGACTTCGTGACGCTGGACCCGGATAGGGTGCATTTCGAAGTGGCATCAAGCGATAGCCGTCTAAGAAGCACACAAAAGCGGCTGGGTCTGTGACGTGCTCTGCAGTTTGTTGGGCCCAGAGACTCCAATACCCCTTACTTCTTAGGGAATATACCTTAAACTATAGTAGGGTCCCGAACATGATTTAAGGAAATTTAAGGTATATATTCCTTAAATAAGGGATATTGGAGTCTCTGGGGGCTGCAAAAGGACGACAGATTGCCGCTCGGAGGACGCCACGAGGCCGAGCTGCCTTTGCTCGTATTTCCAAGCGGTGTTGCGGAGGTCCGTCGCCATCATAGGATAAACAACATTTTTTAATTAGGTTCAATCAAAAAACATAGGTCTTTAAAATTGGGTTTTAAAAAACAGAAGTTGTTAAATTGAAAACATAGGTTTTTCATCAGGTTCACAAAAATAGGATCCATGTGGCCAAATAGTATATACTTTGGCCTTAGAGTAATCCTATATAGGTACTTTGAGGCCTAAGTAAGTATCTACTGTTTGGGTACATGGACCCTTTTGGGAAGAAGGAGGCCCGACGCTATCGGTGGCGATGGCATTGCGCGAATCTGGTAAGCCCGACGAACAGCAGAGGTTTCGATTGCTGATCGCTGTGTCCAAGCGCCCTTCTTTTGCTTCTGGTCCTTCTGGGTCTGAGGGGGTAGGGTTTATAGGGTTTAGGGTTTAGGGGGTTCTGAACAGGTGCGAAAAATACTGCAAGTGCCTATGTACATGAGTCTATATACTTATACCAGAAACCATAGGGAATACGAAAGGGGAGCTTTTAGTGGCATCTTGCTTGTTGTGGTGCATATCCTTGTTCCAGGCTTCTTGGTTTAGGGCTTAGGCTTTAGGGGTTCACGGTCTAGGGTTCTGGGTTTAGGATTTAGGGGGAGAGAGCTGGTTGCTTGGACATGGAACTGCGTAGGAGGGCACGCGCAGAATTTCAAACGTATTCCCTAGAGGTCCATGTTCCCAAATAGTAGATACTTTGACCCCAACGTACCCATAATATAGGTACTACTTTAAGGCCAAACAAAGTCTATACTTGGCGTTCTTCTGGTTGGCTGGTTTGGGGTTTACCCTTAAGGGTCCTAACGCTTTAGGGAACCTCAAAATGTAGGATTTCTGAGACCCCAAAGAGAGCCAAGGGCTCTCCCTAGGAGATTCCGGACCCTCCTAAGGAGATACCTGGACCCTTAGGGTAGGGTTTGGGGTTTACCTTAACCCGGAATAACCCACCTTTTTAAGGACTTATATACGGAAATCATAATAAGGATCCCTAAAAAGGTAGGTTATTCAGGGTTAAGGTAGGGTTTAGAGTTGGGAAGTCCCGAAACCCTAGGCCCATGACCTGAAACCTTCTTGAGCCTTCAGGCCGAATGGCCTACACATTAAAACCGCTGGATGCTGAACCCTAAACCCAGAGACTCCAATATCCCTTATAACCCAGAGGGTCCAAGTACCCAAATAGTAGGGTTTTAGGTCCCAAAATCCATACTCTGAATGGTGTTTGGACCTTGAAACCCTACTATTTGGGTACGTACTTGGACCCTTAGGGTAATTAAGGACTGTAGTTCAACTATAATACGATTTAAAGTATATTCCTTATTCCCCTTATAGAACCCTTATAGATCCCTTTAAGGACTTGATTAAGGGATCCGATATTGGAGTCTCTAGAAACCCTGGCCAGGTGCCGCCGCGGTCCTGCTTCAACGGGAGATTCCCGAGGAGGTGCTGCAAGATATTCAGAGCTTGATGTGGTTTAGGGTTTATGGTTTAGGGTTCAGGGTTCAGGGTTTAGGGTAAACTCAAAAACCGAATAAGGCCTTAAGACTACCCCGAGGGGCCCAGGTATCTCCTTGGTACACCGGTAGTCTTGAGTTGCCCTAGCTTGAGGGTTTCCCCAAAATCCTAGACTCTAAACCCGGACCTCAAAGCCTGAAGCCCTAACTAACTGCCCTAAACTCCCAACCTGCAATACCCCCGCGGTCGCAAGCGACGCTGCAAGCATAAGCTTCAAGTCTTACGCAAGGTTCATACTTTCTGAGCTGTGAGTTTTGGTGCGAGATGGTCAGCTCGAGTTTTCGCTTGGAGCCCCAGACCCCACTTCCTCAAGTGCCCTAGACTTAGACATCTTTAGTCCTCACGTAGACATGCCACCAAATTCGAGGAAGAGCAGCTCCAAGAACTTTAGCACCGATCTCCCAAGCCACCAGAATCCCCAATTCGCTATAAAGCTCATGAACACCCTCTGAGATACTACGAATGTCTGCGAATCCTGAAACAAGGGACTCCAGAAACACCGCAAGAATCCTGTGAACATCCTACCACGCGGTATCCCCGAAAGCTGCTAATTTTTTGGAGCTTTAGCCTTGTCTTCCCAAGTCGTTGCTGAAGGTTTCTCAGGCGTTTAGGTTTTAGGGTTCAGGGTTCAGGTTTCAGAGAGTTCCGCATACTTTGTTAATTTTTTGGTGGTGCTTCTGCGGCTTCAGCTTTCCCTGGCTTTTATCAAAGGGCTCCAAGGGTGGGATGAAGGTAGGTGGGGTAATCCCGATATAAGAGTCCGTATATACCGGACCCTTAATCCCACCTACCTTCATCCCACCTTTTGAGGCCTCCTATTTTAGAGCTAAGGACTTTCGGCAGGGTTTCGGCAGACAACGCTGCAAGCAAGAGATTTCCTAACACGGTACCTTCCACTTCTTGAGGACCTGAAAGCCGTAAATGGGGTAGTTCTCTAAATTAGGGCCCCCTTTGAGTTCCCAAAATAGTATGGGGACCCTACCCTTGAGAACTACCCAAATGGGAGTCCACATGCCAAGAGTGGATCGATTCAATCGTAGCTGCTTTTGACCCTAGACTCTAGACCCTGGGCCCAAAAGGAGGCGCGACTATTTCATCCCTGACCCCTAAACCCTAAACCCCTAAACCCTAAACCCTGAGCCCTGCAACCTAAATTTCTCCAGCCTTTTCCATCAGCCACTCCCCCTCAACAAACGAAACAAAAAGCGCAAGTGCTTCTCATGATACCTGACCAGCCCCCTCCCCTTGCCTGCACAGGTGAACATTGCGTTTGCACAGGTGCGTTTACACGGTGGGTTCGGGAGGTGAGCCCTAAGCTTCGGGTTTAGTTAAGAAAGTTTTAACGGTCCGAAGGACCTGACAATTAGGTAGTGTAGGAACCGGATTAAGAAACCTTGGGCCTTTATTGGGGTTCCTTATATGAATCCAACTTTTTTGGAGGTATAGGTCCAGGGTTTCTTCATCAGGTTCCTACATTACTTGGGTTTAGACTGGTATTCGGGAGAGTATATATGACTACCCGAGGGCTCCATAGTAGTTCCTTTTGGGGGCTCATATATAGAATCCTGTAAGCTAATCCCAAAAAGGAACTACTATGGAGCCTATGACTATTGGGTAATTGCACCCTTCGGGTTCGGGTTTAGCACTGGGCTTGGTTTGCGGATTTAGGATCCTGGAGGTGTACTTGGAGGGTCGGGGGACATAGTAACTGTCTATTTTTGGGACTTATAAGTACCACAACACTAATTAGGGTCCCTTTTAGGGTACTTATAAGTCTACTTACTACCTAGTTACTAAGTCCCCCGACCCTCCAAGTAAGCCCAACACGGTTACGTTCCGGGGCTGTGCAAAAGACATTTCCTAAAGGATGTGGACCGTAAAGCTCGAAGCGATAAGTTCAGCAAGAGACCGTGATTGAAGCTGTTACTTGACGCAACTAGGCGAAAAGTAGAGTACTGAGATAGGGTTATCCTACTGCAATCTTCCCTGATTAAGTCGCCTGTGCCTATGGATTCTATGCTACTGAAAACTTCACTGGCAGCTTACTTATTCAGTCGCTGTGTCCTCTGAGTAGGGGTCAAGGTTTTCGGGAGCCCCAAATGCCGAACGTAGTAGGATTGTAGGCTCCTGGCCCCAAATGCTGAATGGCTTCGCTGACCTACATGCCTGGCATTCTGGGCATTCGGACCTGTAAAGTAGATCATGTACTATGGCTCTAAGTATGGTTCAGTTTTTTGACATTCGACATGCTAAACCCTAAACCCTAGCTCCTAGGCCCTAAACCCTGAACCCAAATGCTGAGCACTAAACCCAAACCCTATAGCCCAACCAAACCGCGGGGACCAGAAGTTTCGGGTGCTACGATCATAAATGCCACGATCTTACCTTAAACTACCAAACCCCACTTTTTTGTAGGTTCCTGTTATAAACCCTAGTATGAAATTCATGGGGACGCTACCAAAAAGTAGGTTTTGGTTGGTTAAGGTAGTTCGTGTTGAGGGTTTAGGGATCAGGTTGCCACTTCATGAAGCATCTTTGCTTTGGCTTCACGTTTACGGTACCGGTGTAGGGTTGGGGGGATTGCGGTTTCGGGCTAGCGTATATGTGTGTATAACATCTGTTGCAGGTTTTATGATTTTAGGCTTTATGGAGGTGTAGGAGCTGGGCGACTTGCAAACCCTGGTAGCCTTCTTATGGATTAGGTGTAAATATAGTTAGTAATTGCTGATTGCGAAGTCCCGACACCCTACACCTGCCGTTTTAGGGTTCAGAGTTTAGTCTTAGCCTACCTAGAGGCTCCTACCTACCCCATTTTTAGGGCGCCTACTTGTTAAGATAGCAGATCCTACCCATAAAACTACGTATCCTAAAAAAGGGGTAGGGTATGAGCCTCTACTTGAAGGGGCAGGGGACTTAGTAAGTTGGTTATAAGTAGGGTTATAATTGGGTAACTCCATTTAGGGCACTCATAACTCTACTTATAATCTACTTACTAAGTCCCCTGCCCCTTCAAGTAGGTAGAGTTCATGTTTTTGCAGAATCGACCAGGAAAAGTGCGAAACCTCAAGGCCCCAGCAGCCGACTCTGACGTGAAAAGGTTTGGAGACGCCTTCTTGGTGGTCTTCTGGTTGGCTCTTAGGACTTTAACTTTTTGGATTTCTATATTAACTATAATAAGGAGGCGAAAATTTTAACTTTTAGGAGGGGTTCAGAAGTCAGTCAAGCCTTCATTATCCTTCGCACAGCTTACGACAAGGCGAAGAATGCATTTCTCAATCCTGGGACTGAGCAGCTTCCTCGGCATTCGAGGTCTGAGAGTTTAGGGTTTAGGGTTAAGGCCTTTTGGGCCTTTCCCTGGATCCCGAGGAGCCGCCTCTTCTGCTGGGGCTTGTCCTCGACCCATGCCTTGTAAGGCCTAACCCTAAACCCTAAACCGTTAAACACTAAACCCTAAACACTAAACCCTAAACCCTAAACCCTACATACTCCTCACAGGTTGGCCGGCTTGATGGCCTTAGCGGCTTGCGGCTAGCGACGTCAGAAATCAGAAACGTATTATGTAATTCATGATGTTTCCATACCCTAAGGGTCCAGGTATCTCCTTAGGAGGGTCGGGAATCTCCTAGGGAGAGCCCTTGGGTCTCTTTGGGGTATCAGAAATCCTACATTTGGAGCTTCCCCAAAGTGTTAGGATCCTCAGTGTAGACACATGGGTAGTTGTCAAAATTACGGTCCCTTTTTGGGTACCCTAAATAGTAGGATCCTTATTATAATGACCCCAAAATAAGGTACCCCTATTTTCGGAAACTCTAAACCCTAAACCCTAAACCCTTTTGTAGAACCCTTATAGTACCCCTTTAAAGGAACCCTGAGGTACCCCTAATTTCGGAAACTCCCGTATGACCGCAGCATCTGTGCTTGGAGGCTGCGAAAGCTGCGGGAGCCAGGGTCTTCCTGGATGCCGGCGGGCAGGCGGCTTGACAGCTATGACTATTGGGTGGTTGTCAAAATTAGGGTCCCGTTTTGAGTACCCTAAATAATAGGTGCCGTACTATATTAGGGACCCAAAACGGGACCATAGTTTTGACAACCACCCAATTGACAGTACTGTTATTATTAGTCTTACGATTAGTGCTACTATTTTATTATTACCATTATTATTAGTATTACTACTATTGTTATTATTGTTCAATGTCTTGTTCGTTTGAGGAGCCCTGGCCCAACGACCTCGTCTCGCCATCTCACGATACAAAAAAGTATAGTAGGATCCCTAATATCACTTAAGGTATATTCCGTACTTAAGGGATATTGGGGTCTCTGGATACCTTTTTGGGGTGTCTGTTCTTGAGATCGTGGAAGGGTCCAGGGAGGTTCAGGCTGAGGGAGGCAATGTAGGCGCCTTAAAACTAGAGACGGGTTGGGGGGTTCTTAATTCTACATTTATAGTATAACATACCCCCGAAACCTATTCTAATTATTAAGGCTACGTAGATAGACTCAATGGGGTAAAGGTGAGCTATCTTCGCCATAGCAGAGGGTAGCTGGGCTTGAGATTCGTGATCGAGCTGAGGTTTCAATGAAAAGGAACCAAAACCCCCAAGCTCCGAAATCTACAGCCTGTGTCTGTCCTTTTTAGTCCCAGACCCGGACCATTATCTGGGGAGTTTTCGAATTCCGATGGGCTGAAGATATACGGTATCAAACAATAACAGCCAGCAACCGTCCCGTAATTGCAATTCCTCTCCTGATGCAGTTACACTAGTCCGCCGTGGTAGCTTGTCTGTCTCAGGAGGAAATACTGTACCTTAGTAGCGGAGTAGGTAATCTGTAACTGTTGGAGTTTATATCAATATAATCCTACCATACTTGAAAAGGTTAGCTGTTTTTTGGGCTAGGAAACTCAGCCCTTTAGTTGCCTGCGAGCCTTCGGCTTCTTTCAGGATGCACCAATCTCCGACTCCTTGCTTCGCCTGGTTGACGCTCCTGGCAGAAATTCGTGTGTGCCCAGAAAATCCAATATCCCTTAATTAAGGAGCATACCTTAAATCATGTTAGGAATCCTACAGTTTTAAGGTATATTCCTTAATTAAGGGATATTGGAGTCTCTGTGTCGGGGGGGTTGTCAGGGATTGTTTTTCAGAAAGTCAAACACACTCTCATTCCCCTCTCCCTCTCGCTCTCTCGCTCTCTCTCTCTCTCTGTTTCTCTCTCTCTCTCTGTTTCTCTCTCTCTCTCTGTGTATTTCACAACACACACACATACCTACATACATACATACATACAGGCCTGTACGCATGCATGCATGCATGCATGCATGCATGCATGCATGCATGCATGCATGCATGCATGCATGCATGCATGCATGCACACATACATGCGTATAGGCATATATGCATGTATGTATGTATATATATATATACATACCTACATACATACATACATACATGCATACATACATACATACATGCATACATACATACATGTACTTACTAACTGTTTACATACACCTGTAGAGATATGTTCGTGTGTATGTGCATATTAAACAAAGTGAATAGATACATATATGCGTATATGTATATGTATATGCAGAGATATAGGTCTTCATAATTCAGGTGGGCAGGTTTGGCGAGTTTGGAAAATACTTTGTTTCGGCAAGATGGGGCTCCTTTGCGGATGTTTGCCAGCCGCCTACACAGCCCGTGAGCGGTTGTGCAGGGCAGGGCTGAGACAGGACTGGCGGGCAGTGAAGGACAGGCATACAATGTCGGCAAGGGAGCCGCAGGTTGCCCAGAGACTCCAATATCCCTTATTTAAGGAACATGCCTTAAGTTATAGTAGGATCCCTAATATGATTTAAGGCATATTCCTTAATTAAGGGATATTGGAGCCTCTGGGTGTCCAAATTAAACCATGAGTCCGAAATCCTAAACCGCAAGAACATGGGAACCCTGAAGGCCCAAACGCGGAGTCCTGAACGCATCCTGATCGGAGGCCTCAAAAGGTGGGATGAAGGTAGGTGGGATGTTTTGAAATAAGGGTCCTTATACAAGGGATCCTTAGTCCCACCTAGCTTCATCCCAGCTTGTGAGGCCTCCGACCTGAAGGCTTCCACCCTCACCGTATCTTGCTAGAGCCTACGATCTTTGGCGGGTCTCCCCCAGTTGTGAAGCTTACGTCAAGACCATGCAACGAAAAATGTTGCTGTTAATATCTGCAAATCTCTTGAGAACGGTCTTTGACAACCTATCAGCGTACCCCACAACCATAAACTCCAATCTTAAAGTTTTTGAGACTTAGAGAATCCTAAACCCGATCCTTCTTAATGCTAAACCAGTTGGGGCTCACCTAGCCCGCCCATGACCCTCTGTTTTCGCCCAAAATATTAAGCCCAAAACCCCACAGCCCCATTAAGAGGTTGAGGAGCGTATGTTCTTTGAAACTGTAAGTGAGGTCTTCTGCCCAAATGAGTCAGAGCTGCAAAGACTCACGGGCCTTTCGACATCGACGAGGTGCTAGGGTTTAGGACTTGGAAGTTTCAGAAATCAAAAATCCTAGTCTGAACCGCAAATAGCAGGATTAGTAGGATCTTACCACAAGGACCACAACCTCATGTTGAGAAAGCTCTAGACCCTTAACCCCAACCAACACTTCGATGATCGACTTCAACCCTAAGGGTCCTACGTATCTATCTGCGGGATACTTGCCCAAACCATTTTCATAGTTCCTAGCACAGAGCCCTACATTTTACTTTGTAGGTACTTAGTAGCCTAAACTCTCACAGTATCCTGGTAGGCCCTTCCGGGACCCTCATTAAAGGAACCCGGATAGTAAATTAAAGGTGGGAACTTATGATCCTTTGGGTAGGGCTCGTCCTCCAAGCCGAGAGATCTGGTTGGTGTTCGCGTCTAAAGCGCCGATGGTTGGCCAGAAGTTTCCGTGGGCTCCAAGGGTGGGATGAAGCTAGGTGGGGTCATCCATAATGAAGGTTCTTATATAAGACATCCCTAATCCCACCTCATCCCACCTTTTGAGGCCTTCAATAAACACGGCTAAGGGTTTCGGGGGGAGGATTTAGGTTTCGTAGGGCGAATAGGACCTAAACCGTAAACCCCGGTGCTAAAGGATTTCATGGGTTTTCAACCAAACGAACTTTCATGGGCTTGGGGTGCTATAGAAAACTCAATATCCAGCCATGCCATCGCTTTTGTCACTGTATAACCATACAATACCCCAAATCCCTATCCTAAGTATTCAGGCCATATTGCTCTCAACCTGAAGCCATTTTAGGAACCCTTACAGGAATCCGATTACTACACCACAGTACATCGTTCGCCAGTATCCCTGGGCATCAACATAGCCCAAAAGCCTTAAATAGTATGGTCTTCGGGCCCAAAAGCCTTAATATATGAGTCCTTAGAGCCCTAGGGTATGGGGAGTATGGGAGTCATGCCATGTGGCTTGCGGTCGAAGGGGCTTGGAGCTTTGGGTTTCGGGGATCTAGGGTTGAAAAGCGGTTACGGGCATAGGTCTGATTAGGGCTCAGGGTTTAGGGTCTATAGGTCTATAGGGTTTAGGTCTAAGCCCTTCTTCTTCAGCGTTGTTCGGGTTAAGGGCCAGGCTTCGATAATTTCCGGCCGAAATCTTTGCAGAGCTGCCCATCAGGAATTCACCCCAAGGGTCCAAACGACCCAAGAATTAGGTCGTCGATTTTAGGATACTCGTTATGTAGGTGAGGATTTTGAAGAGTATATGATTATTAGGTGCTTGGACCCTTATAGTAGAAGCCAGAAAGTTGGAACATCATTAGCCTCATGCCCTTAAGGTAAACTAGAGGGGATCCTAGCACCAAACCTCCTAAATCCATGTTCCAACTTTCTGGGCTTCACTGTAATAGGGTCAGGGAAGAACAGCAGGGCCTTTGGGGTTCAACGTTTACGCTGTCTCCTGCGTCCTTCAACAATGCTCAAATCAAGAGCCGTTCCTCACTGGTCGAAGGTTTATAGTCGAAGCCAGAAAGTTGGAACATGGCTTTAGGAGGATTGGTGCTAGGATCCCTTATACTTTGCCTTAAGGGCCTGAGGATAATGATGTTCCAACTTTCTGGCTTCTACTTTATATACACCCAAGTCAGGGAACTTCTTAAAACTTGTAACGTTGAGTAGCATGACCTGCCCCTTAAGATCGACAGAAGACGTCTACAGCAGCAATCCTTGAGCGAAGGCTTAAAATATGGGGGGCCTTAATAAGTAGAACAGGGTTTTGGGGGTTCCTTAATATAAGCATAATGTAATATACCCCCAAGCCTATTCTAATTATTAAGGCCCCTACATTATGCTCCATCAACACACACGGGTTGCATCCCCCCCAAGGCCCTGGTTTTCTCGCAGCATCGGTGTGTAGTGTGACCAGACCTGAGGGTCGAGCAGCAGCACACTTGGGTTCTTCTTACAGGAATTAAAATTTCAGATACCATCATTGGGATCTATAGTGTATATAAGATGTCTTCTTTATGATGGCTCTTAAATTCAATATTTGAGGTCTCCCTGGTTATGCAGTTTGTGTGATAAGAAAGGGTCTTCATGCAATACAAAGGAAAACAGCAGGAGCCTGAGCATACCCTATAACTTAGCGAGCCCTGGCAAAAAGGCCCCGAATACCAGGATGCGTGAATATAAAAGGACCACCAGGTAACAACAGACCCACAGAAGCCATATTCAACAGTCTAAGAATCTAGCCCTAGCAAAAAGGACCTAAACCCCAAAATCATCGATCCCTTGCCGTTCCACGGTCAGGGCCGAAGTTGTCACAGCTGCGAAAGCACTCCGTGCGCGAGGTGCTGCCGCCGTGTGGCCTGACTTGGTTTCAGGCTTCGCGGCTTCAGGGTTGTGCGTTCGGGGTCGCCTTGGTGCAGGTGGGAATTTCCGGTTGAGGGTGTCGTATAGGTGCTATGCTATAGGGGACTTAATAGTTACCTAAACACTATCTTGGGGGTTCCTTACTATATTTCTAGTATACTATACCCCAAGACCCTATTCAAGTTATTAGGCCCCGATATCAGTCATGCCGTAATCGCCCCATAGACCCGATGCCGGTTATTAAGGCTGTAACAGTAGGCTGCGGGAATTTCAGAGACCCTCAGCGGCACATCAGCCTAAGTATCTAGAGTCTCCCCTTTAGGGGTTTAGGGTTTTCCTTGGCTAGTTACCTTTCTTTGGACTTTCAGCTTGTGTGTACTCTGCGATGTGAATTGAAGCGAAAAGTTTCGACTGTAGGATGCCGACTTGTGCACTGGCAACTCATGCACAGACTCCAACATCCCTGAACTAAGATAACAATCAAGGAATATACCTTAGACCTTATTAGGGATCCTACGAGAATTTAAGGTATATTCCTGAATTAAGGGATATTGGAATCTCCGGTAGACTAGGCGTCACAGTGGGCCTGTTTTCCCTCTTTGTGGTCTGCGGTGCCTTTTTCACGCTGTCTAATGCCAGACAGGGAGCCCTTTTCTACCAAAGATCCTCGTGCAGGGTTTAGGGGTTTCGGGTTATATGGTTTAGGGCCTCGAGTTTTCTGCATTACGTAGCTGTTGCCGACAGTCACAAGCGAGTCTGAATCCTGAATCCGAGGGCACAAATACGAGCGCCCTCCTGGTGGAGATCTTTGCCAGAAACCCTAAACCCTAAACCTTAAACCCTAAACCCTAAACCCTAAACCGTGCTCGTCCTTTCTAACTTTCCAGTAGTATCCTTCCCTGGTCTTGGCATTTCCTTAGAAGTCTCCCTAATAGGGGTTCCTTTAAGGGGATCTATAGGGGTTCTTTTAAGGGATCTATAAAGGGGTTTAGGGTTTTAGGGGTGTACCCCTAAGGGTCCAAGTACCTAATAATCATATACTCTCTTAAATATTGAGCTACTTAACTACTATCCTAAACCCAAGTACCTGATTATTGGGTCCTTTGGACCTTAGGGTCTCGTTATGATGGAACAGGGCATGCCTATTGTCAAGGGGATACCTAGACCTTAAACCCTTTTCAAACCCTAGAAGCCTTATTTGGAACCTCCGGATAACCTTCCGGGACCCTTACTGTAACCCTGAAACCCCTGACTTAAGTGTAGGCCTAGGAAGAACTTGGCGGGTATCCATCACAGGGTGCAGGACTGTCACCAAAAGATCCTGACACCTAGGGTTTAGGGACCCCTTCGCAGTGGTATTTCTGGGACAAGGAGAATTATGAGCAAGGATAACCCCAGTTCCGGCACTCATAACCCCATTTGTACCTAACAAGTCAGGCTAGTCACGCTGGGGGCGCGGGGAGCTTTGCTTGTGGCCGAGGCGTGGGGAGGCTAGGGTTTACCCATAGGCCCCATGATAGTTCCTTTTTGGGGTTCGTATATAGAATCCTATAAGGCATTCCCAAAAAGGAACTACTTTGGGGCCTATGGGTAGTAGAGTGTTGGGGTTTAGGATTTGCTTTAAGAGTTCTAACAAAGGGTTAATAGGGTTCGGGGCCTGGGGGCTTAGTTTAGGGTGGCAGGTTTAGGGTCTTAGTCTTTGCGGCGTTATAGTGTTGAGGCATGAGGGTTCGGGCTTAGTGTATTAGGGTTGTGTGGTTTCGTGGTCTAGCTTGTTAGGGTCTTAGGGTTTTGGGGTCTCAGGGATCAGGGGGCTTGGGTATCAGCGTTCAGGAAGAGGGAATTCGCGAAAGATGACGGTGCCCTCTCCCATCGGGGTCGTCTCGTGGCTAAACCGAGTGAGAGCTCATCCCCGCCCTACCCAGCGAGCCTGATATCCCTTAATTAAGTAGCAATTATACGATAAACCCTACAGACCTTAATATGCGATTTGACTTGAGGGGTACTGGGCTCTCTGGGTACAGTGCCTAAAGCAGCACATTCGTGCTTGTGAAGCTCATCAATCGCGATGACCGACCCTTACACTCTATAGAAAAAGCATCCCCGTTGACCATGAGATCTGCAAGCAATATGTTACCCAAAGGGTCCAAAGTACCTTTAGAGTAGAATGTAGGGTTTCTATATTAGGAATTACTATTATGATTTAGGGAAGTATCCCCCATAACAGTACCTAGGACCCTTTGGGTTAAAATAAAAGCCCTGGACGTGAGATTCCAGCATCGGAAGCTCTTTCATTCATTGATGTCTACGCTACGCACCCAGGACTGAGGATGGAGAGGTAAAGCGATCCCTCAGGCTCCATGTACCCATATAGTATATACTTAGGCCTTAGAGTACCTATATAGGGACCCCTTTAAGGCTTAAGTATCTACTATAAAGGTACATGGAGCCTTTGGGGATAGATCTTTAGCATTGTTTTCGCTAAATAACCTTCAAGACCTTCAAGGCGATTCTAAACCATAGTCATTTAGGGTTGAGCAGACCCTAAACACCACACACTGAAGCGTGTTCACACGTGCAAGGCAGTTCGTTGAAGTAACCCCAGATTACAGAACCCGCAGAAGGAACAACCCCTACAGTTCCTTGAGTACGTAAACCATGTAAACCAGAAAATCCAGGGGCAAGAGCTTGATACACCGGCTCTTGCCGTGCCGGGAGGTCGAGTCGTGGTGTCTGGGCTGCACCTAGGGCTGTTATAGGGTTTAATTCGCAGCTTTGTATTTAGGGTTTGGGGCCAAGGGTTTAGAGTATCCTCAAGGGTATGCAAAACGAAATTTATTGGGTGTTGCGTATTTTAGAGGATTTTGGGATGCAGCACAGGAGCCTTACTGACTGATTGACATGGGTATTATCTGGGCTTTGGAGTACCATACTTTACTATACTTTTTCTCAAAGGAACCAATATGAAACAAAAGTTTATACTTTTTTCTCCCTGGTTGCTTAAAAGCCCAGTTATGCTATCGGTAAATCGGGGCAGATTCACATGTGGACGATAAGCAGACCGGAGGGTGCATGTACCCAAATAGTAGATACTTAGGCCCCAAAGTACCTATAGAGGGATTACTTTAAGGCCAAAGTATATACCATTTGGTTACATGGACCCTTAGGGAGATAGCATTACTGATGTTCTCGATCTCTATGTTGACATCTTGGGGCTTCGAGGCTCTGCTGATTGATTTGATTCGGAAGGCTCTGCGAGGTGTGCTCTTGGTTTTGGGCTTCAAGTTTGTGTAGCGTTTGGGGTTGGTTTCAGAAATTTTCGGGTTGGAAGGTTTACTGTAGGGGCCCGAATGTTTGCAAATGCCATTTTGGTGGCTGCTTTTTACAACTAGAGTATAGGATGCCGCAAAACCCGATGTTCATTTTCAAAGCCCTTATATCTTAGAACCGTCACAGAACCCCACAGTCAGTAGCCCCTACCGACCTTTTCGAAAGGACCCCTTAAAGGAATCCTGTTCTGACTACGATGGCCCCAAGCCCTAAACTCTACGGGCACCTAAAGATGTAGGATGCCGGAGACCCATAGAGACCCCACACCTCTCTGGGAGATTCCGGACTCCTACGGTGATGCCTTAGGGCCCTAGGGTAAGCCCTATAAGCCTTATGTTGGTGTTCTGGGTCTCCAAGTTCAAGCATGTGTCCGGCTTTGGGGCTTTCGACGTTTGGAGAAACAAGGCTCCCACGCTGGAGGTTGTACCTTACCCTACAAGAACCTATTTTTTTGTAGGGTCCTTATGAATTCCATATTCGGGTTTACAATAAGAACCCACAGAAAAGCAGGGTTTGGTACTTGAAGGTAGGGTCGGGTTTAGTGTTTATAGGGTTTAGGTGTTTAGGCTGGTTTAGGGTTTAGGTGGAGGGAGACGAAGATCAACAAGTTAGCATGAGGGTTTTAGACTTCGGAACAGTCTTTCGCGATTGACTGTAGTAAGAGCCCTGCTATCCCCCTCATCGCCACATGGTCAGGAGGCTTGCATTCTTTGACTTTGTCTGGGACATGAGCCGCTACAGCTGCCAAGACGGTCTTGCAGAGCCGGTCGATTTTCCGCGTTTTCGGAATCTGGATATGCAAAGGGCACGACTACCCCTAAAGCTCTGGCGGTTCGTGTCGAACGCATTTGCGCAAGGCGTCGGCTCGTTTGAGCACGCATCATGTAGCCACTTGTTTCGGAACTGGAGCCAATGTAAATAATGCAAGTCAGCCCACTGTAAGGCTGTAAGTTGGTGGTCCTTGCTATGGTGAATTCGGAACAAGCTGGGCACCTGAAGGCGGCACTAAGTTCGAACAGTTGTCGCTGCTGCACTATTCTCCTCAATTGCGCAGCTCACGTGCCTGATGCTGATGGTCTGGATGATGACGGTGATCAGCGATGTGCAGTGAAAGGTGGCGACCAAAATGTAGATGGTGAATACCGCGTTGCTGAGCACGGTGGTGAAGAGGATGAGGATGGTGATGGGTATGCGGATGATGATGACGGTGATGGCTGTAATCATGTTGACGGTACGGAGGCTGCTTTCACTGACCAAGGTGGTGATAATGACGCTGACACATTGTCCAGTGTTTGGCCGTTAAGATGTGATCGTTGGGGACAGGGATGACGACATGTTGCCGAACAACCCAAAGCCAAACCCACGTCAAAGCTTCATGCATGGTCTGAAACCCCTAAACCCATAAATTCCGTGCAAGCCTGAACCCTTCTAAGCGGTAAACCTTATGACGACGTGTGCTACGGCTTCGAGTCGATCTCCAAAACTTTCACAGACTACGAAGGGTTTCCGCACCACTTTAAGCCACCTGAATCAACCTGATATCCCCTCAGCCTTAAACCCAAACGTTAGAACTTTAAACTAAGCCTTACACCCTAACACCCTTATAAGCCTCGAGCTCACATGAAGCCAGCCTGATCACCTTGAACCCCAGAGTCGAAGAAGACCTTGCGGAATTTCAGGATTCAAGGCTTTAGTAGGGGGGGCTAAGGTATGAGGACTTGGGGTTCTACGGGTTTTAGTAGGCTTTAGTGGTTTAGGGTTTATTTAGGGTTTTAGTGTTGAAGGTTGAAGTTTCAACCCTAGCCTTGAACCCTAGGCCCTAAATGTCTTTCAAAAGGATGCGACCGCTGCCGGCGACGCCTTTCGCGCAGCCATGGCCGTAGCACCATGTCCGACGATGTCTGAGCCGCCCAACAATCAGGGCTTTAGAATAGATTCTACAGGTGTTGTAACAGTGATTGATAGGGTTTCAATAGGGTCCAGAGGCCCTAGAAGTTGGGAACCTGATTTTTTAGCGGTGCTCGGAACTAATTTTTAATCTTCGGTTATTATAATCCCTAAGAAACAGCTAAAATTATAATTTTTGCGAGGGGTCTAAGTTCAGTGTAGATTTGGTGATAGTAGACTTTCATTCTTTGGGAGAGTATATGACTATTAAATGGGTACTTGGATCCCTCCGTTTACAAGCTTTGAAAAATTCATTTCGGATGCTATAGTCAGGACGTTGAACTTCCCGAAGCCCCTAAACCCTCAACCCCTAAACCCACGGGTCGTAAAGGATCCGAAGGGTTCTAGTCACGCCAGTGGGATGTGATCCGGCATGGGGCCTGCGGGGTATTCTAGGCAAGGCATCCTGTGGCATGAAAGTTGATGCCTACACAGCAGCTGGCTCGAAGGCCATAAATGCTCAGGCTCAGTCTGGGTGTTTCACAAATCGAAGCCGAAACCCTTAAGCCTTAGCCCGCCCGGAAAAGCCATGAGTCCACAGCACCGTCCAACTACATCATTTTGGTGTCTTGAGCGAGCCTTCGGGCCAGTGCTTAGGTGATAAGCTAACTTGAGTAGTCTGATAATTAGGCATAGATATATGTATTTACATACATTCGAAGCCTGCAAGAAATTAGAATTAATAGTATTCCTGAGGGTTCCTGTATGCTGTGGTTCTACAGTAGTTTTTTTGTACCTCAAACTCAACTATGACAAATTAACGCCCCTACGTTGCAGGGATGTGCTACCAATCTGGCGGCTAACAGGGTTAGGCTTGAGGCTTGTGCAGGGGCGGCGGGTTCTTATTGAACCCTGAACTCTAAACCCTAAATTCCCACCCAGGCCTGCTTAGGCCGTACCCACCCTTTTTCTAGGGTGCCTGGACCCAGAGGACGTCCGGCAGTGATTGACACCACTACTTGGATGGACAATAGGTGGNGTGTCTAAACGTGGATATGCCGCCCCCTCACACCCCTGGGAGTGTAGGGGCGCCATCTTACAAAGAAAATACTGCCGCTGCGCGGCGAGACGCCCTAAACCCTAAACCCTAAACCCTAAACCCTAACCCTAAGCCCTTCAACCTGTCTCTTCACATGCCCCTGCTGTTACCCTAAGGGTCCAAAGGACCCAATAATTAGGTCCTTAGGTTTCGGATAGTAGTTATGTAGGTTACCATTTGGGAGAGTATATGATTATTAGATACTCGGACCATGAGGGTCAGCCACCTGAAGCCTAAGCCTCACACCTCGAAAAGTTGAACCAAAGGGCAGAACTCTGGATCAAACTTCACAATTTAGGGTTTAGGAAGTTTAGGGGCGCGCAAGCGAGGAGAAGCAAAGCCACAAAACAAGACTCAAGCTAAACACAAACGCCCTCCCTACCGTCCCGCATGCCATGCTAGCCGTTTCCGAGCACAAGTCCTGAGGCCCTGAAACCCGAATATGGGGGGCTTGAGTCCTGACCAGTCGTATCACCATATTACTTGCAGTCCAGTATTATTCAGTACCCTATTCGAATCACTGAGGCGCCTATATTACATCCAACAATCTTATATCCCCACATAAATACACCCGAAAATCCTAAACCCATAGACTCGAACCTCACCCGAAACCCGAAACCCTCAACAAGTAATGCTTAAGAACCGGAGCCAGTAAAGCCACAGAGGCACTGGCGGAGGGCCAGGCCCTCTGCTTCGGGGTTCCAGCCTTTTCTAAGTTTTGCTTCTGGGGATTCTACTAAAGTGAACCCCAGAAAGTTGGAACATGGGTTTAGGAGGATTGGTGCTAGGATCCCCTATACTTTACCTCAGGGGCATGGGGATATTGATGTTCCAACTTTCTGGCTTCCATTGTACAGGTTTGGGACTCCGAGACAATAGGGCTACCGGCATTTTATGCGCGTTTGAGGTTTATATAATGGACGTTGGTGAGTGCACATGGGACGGTCTAGGGTTCAATCTTTCGATGCGGAAGTGTAGGTTGCATGCTTGCTGCCCCAGATGCTAAAGCCATAGGAACATCTTCAATGCGAGATGTTGTCCTATACGCCCTTGCTTGTGTGGGGGGTCCGAATAATTTGTGGTTGATGGTCCCTTTGGTGTCCTTATAAGAGTGTAGATAATTCCCCAAACCGTATTGTATCTACCAAGGCACCCATATCCTGAATCCCACACCCTCTAAGCCTTGTACCCGAGCACTGCATCAACCTGTCAGTCGAGTCGAGGATTGAAGTAGAAGCAGAGAAAGCGGAACATAATCCTGAAAGGTACAGTTTGGGGAATCCGACGCTCCCGGTTCGGCTTCGTTTTTCTTGCCTTGTTGTTAAGTCTTGTGGGATTTTCCAATCCCACCACATGTAATGTTAAATCCATGTTCCTCACTTTGCAAACCCTAAACCTTAAACCCCCAAACCCCTATAGGCCCAAAACCTAAACCCCTAAACCCTAAACTCTACCGTTGGAGGGCTGGAGCGACGCTCTTCGTTTAGCTGCCGCCGCTGGGGCCATTGCTGTGGCCACTGCAGGTGGGGATTAATATAGGGACCTCAATAGTTAGAATAGGATTTAGGGAGTTTAGGGTTTAGTGCTTTGTTTAGGGCTTAGGGAGCTTAGGGGGGTTAGGGCTTCTATTGATTCCTGGCCTTAACCCTAAGCCTTAAAACCTAAACCCCAAACTCCAGGTTGGAAGCCCTAGCATCCTGAACACTACTAATAAGCATATGCCATACTGTAGGAACCTGATTAAGAAACCTTGGGCCTTTATTAGGGCTCCTTATGTGAATCCTACTATTTTGGGGTAAAAGGCCCAGGGTTTCTTAATCAGGTTCCTACATTATCCTTAAACCCTTGACCCAGACAATGAACCCCAGTTCCCGTAAAGCTAAACCGTAAACCCTGGACCCTAAGCCCTAGACCATTAAACCGTAAACCCGGTAAGGCCTATAAGCCCTTGAGGCGCTAAAACACCAGATCCTACACCTCCACTCAACCCTTTGAACCACGAAACCTCAACCTCATGAACCGCAAGCCCTGACACTACCTGAACCCCGAAACCCACCTTCGTCAGGAACCATAGGCCCAGCAGGCAGGGGTTTAGGGTTTATGGGAAGGAACCCTAAGCACTGAGCCCTGCCCCAGTCCTTGCCCGAATCCCTGAACCCAGAGACTCCAATATCCCTTAAGTAAGGAATTAGCCTTAAGTTATAGTAGGATCCCTAATATGATTTAAGGTACATTCCTTAATGAAGGGATATATGGAGTCTCTGGGAACCTCTTGCCACAAGCCAGCCTGGATTCTGGAACCCACGAAGCCAGAGACTCGAAAGCCCCTGAGCTCAGGAATATTAACTGTGACTGCCTTTAGCCCTGAACCCTATGAGCCCTATATGCCCCCTAAGCCGTCTGGGGATATTCCTTGACTCAGGGCTATACACACCACCTAAGGAAGCCCTGTAGATCTTCTGAGTCAGTTCCCTTTGCCCCTGAACCTGAAACCCTACATTATATGGGTAGTTGTCAAAATTAAGGTCCCTTCTTGGGTACCCTAAATATTAGGTGCCGTATTATAATAGGGACCCAAAAAGGGACCATAATTTTGACAGCCACCCATATGCCTTTGGCCCTACACCCTATAACCCTGTATTCCTTCGTCCCTGAACCCTGAACCCTAAAACCCCCTATTCCTTTGTCCCAAAACCGTTCAGAGCCCTACACCCTAAACCCTGAACCCAAAACTCGATACTCATTTATAGTAGAATATACCCCAAAACCCTATTCTAGTCATGAAGGCCCCTAATTTAAACCCCTAAACCCCTATAGTAACCCTTATGAACACCCTTGTAGTAACCCCTATGGAGCCCTTTAAAGGAACCCTCAAATCCCCCCCTAAAACCCCGAACACGGGTTTGCAAAAGAAGGTGCCGAGCCAAGCTTGCCCAATCGCTCGGCATGCGACGCCTTGGCATTTGGTACGACTCCGAGGACCCCTCTGTTTAGGGCTTGGGGTTCAGGGCTTAGGGTTTAGGAGTTTAGGGTTCAGGGTTTAGAGTATAGGGTTCACGGGTTCACGGTTTAGGGTTTGGGGTTCAGGGTTTAGGGTTGAGACACGGGGTTTAGTGAAGTTTGGGGTTTAGGGAGTGTCCTGTTTGGATTGCTGGTTCCTTTGTACAATCATGCTCCTGGACTGGGCAAACTTGGTGAGTCTGGGTGTGACACGCACGGTGGAAACGGGAGGATGCAGATGTACAACCATGTAATTATGAACGTTGGTGCCATAGTGCTTTCAGCTGTGATCTCCTGCAACGGTGGTATTCTTTAAACCCTAAACCTTAGATTAAACCCTTAAACCCCTGCTGTCGAAGCCTACCAAAGGGCTGTGCTGGGAACGGCTGATCTCGTCACACTACCTATAGTTTCCATTGTAGGGTCTTTTGGTGTAACCATTTTAAAAATTTGGATCCTATAAGGTCACCCACAAAAGGAACATTCGCAATGGAGACTATATAGTTACCTTGATGGATGCCTACGCAACGCGGTCACCGTTTGCAAGCTGGCTTTCTCTGCAGTGGAGAACCCTAAACCCTAAACCCTAAGCCCTATATAGCCCCTGATAAGCCCTAAATCCTATAACCTCTACATCCTACGCCCCATAATCCCTAAACCCTGGATTCATAGGATAGCCGCCAGATTGGCATTCTTTCTGGAAAGAACATCTGCGGTACTTGTAGGAAGAAAGGCGATACAAAGACTACAGACCTAAACCCCCTTAAGCCTTAAGAGCACATACTAAAGCCCCAAACCCTCAAACCCGTAAACCCCGAAACCAGAGTTGAACTGCTGATGGACGCAATTCTGCATCACCCATCTTAAACAGGCATATCATACAGTCGTTATATTTTTGAGGGCTCTAGCAGGATTACCCAAAATAAAAGGGAATATCAATCAGTGTCTTTGGTTTGGTCTTCAAGATGTGTGGACTTTAGGTCAAGATAGTGCAGGTTTTGCCCATCAGCCATGGCACCAGGAGTGTGGCGGAAGGGCAGTGTAATGTGGCTGCTGAGGTCGATGGGCGCATTCCGGTCCTAAACCCTAAATGGTTTAGTCTACTGGGTGGCAGCAGCCTTGGAGTTCATGCAACACCCCTAAGCCCTAGCGTCAGCTAAACCCAAAAGCCGAAACCCGAAAACCCATAAATCCTAAACCCCAAACCCTTCACGACCCCTAAACCCGCCATAGTATACTGCCCCATATTTGGGAGTTTCCGAGAATAGGGGACCCTAATAGAGAACCCCTAAATAGTAGGATCCTTATTATAAGGGCCCCAAACTAAGGTACCCCTAATTTTCGGAAACTCTAAACCCTAAACCCTTATAGAACCCTTATAGTACCCCTTTAGGTACCCCTTTAAAGGAACCCAAAGGTACCCCTAATTTTCGGAAACTCCCACCTAAACCCTAAACCCCATGCGCACACCCTGGAGAGCTTCCTTGTTGAGCGCCTACAGAGGTTAGGATGTCGCTTTAAGGTTGAGGGTTATATAAGGGTTTATAGAGTATTATAGAGGTTAGGGGTTTAGGGTTTAGGGCAGTGGAAGCCCAAAAGTTGGAAACCCAATAGCCTCAATCCTTAAGAGTAATGTATAGGGGAATCCCAGCACTATTCGGCCTTAATCCGGTTTCCAACTTTATGGGGTTTACTGTAAGGGTTTATAGAGTATTATAGAGGTTAGGGTTTAGGGTTTCGGCATCTTGGAATTTTGGGCTTTAGGCGCGACAGCGTGAATAGTTTACAGGTTCCCATTCAAAAAGGTGGCGCTTCTAGGAATGGCAATACCAGTCATTCATTCTTCTAGCATTGGATTTCCCGGGCACTGCGGGTTTTGGGGTACCATGTTCGGGGGTTGTGGTTCAGGGTTTCAGAGCTTTTCGGGCATTTGAATTCAGGGTCTTAGAGCCCAGCGCGTGGCAATGCAAAAGCATCAACAAAACTTACAATGTAGGGTTTAACTGTCCGGCCTAGGACTTAAGGTTGTCCTGAATTCACTGGGGCCACCCTTCGGTTCTGTAGTCTATAAGCCTGCCGTGAGATTATACGGTTTGGGTCTATAGTGTTTAGGGCTACATTCAAGCAACCCCGTTTCTGGGCGAGACACCCATGGACATTTGGACAGAGGCTTCTGGCCATCGTGAGTGCACAGTCCTGCATTGGCTACGCTTCGAAAAGTCTCGGAATGTAGCGCCGCACCGGTGTCTCCAGTTGGCCCCTGGACAGGTGCAGAGGGGTATCAATACAGTGGTACAGCGCACAGCCTGTGGCTCAGCATCCTTCGCGGCTCGTGTACGGTATTCGCTTTTCTACAAGGACGAGAAATCAAGGGCCTTGACCCTAAACCCTAAACCCTATGGAAACAAAAGCAGCCTTATACTAAAGACTCCCATGCTGCATGCTATGTTTTGCAAGACCTTAATCCTGAGACTCCAACACCCTCTAAGTCTAGTTAAAGAGTGTATGCCTCAGATCATACTAAGTATCCTTCAATGACTGATCCAAAGCAGGGTTTAGGGTTTGAAGCCACGACTTAAGGTTTACATGGCTTAGGTTTAGGTTCTATTCCGCGGTTAAGGACCCTAGGCCCTGAAACCGGAACTTTGTTTCGGAATCTGCGGAAGCTTTAAGCCCCAGGTTTAGGGTTTAGGGTTTAGGGTTCCCAGTCCACAATGGCCTCGAACCCGACGCGAAGTTTCCGATTCAGTTAGGGTTCAGTTGCAATATAGTGGTCTGTACATTCCATGGGCAAATCAACTTTGCTTTACTTCGTGCTACAATTCCTGGGGGTCCATATTTTAAGTATAGTCTACCATTCCCCCAGACCCTACGATTCACGGTTCTATACTGGAGGGTCATGAGGTTAAGGCTGTTAACTTTTTGATTCAGTGTTGAGCGCTAAGCCTCCTAAGGAATATACAGCGGGTAAGGGCTGACTGTCAACCTTTCCCAGATCCCTCGCGAATACAGTGGTCTGAATTCTTAGGAACAGTGGTCTCTACAGAAGCATACTACTGAGTTCCCTTAAACCAATTGCAAGTAGCACCTTATAGCATACCCCTTTAGCAGAAAGGGTATCCTAACTCTAAAGGGTGTACCTGGCATACTGAACTACTTCTCCAGCTTTGACCCAACCACGCACCATTTTAGCACCGAGCCACCCTTATAAACCCTGACCTTGCCAGGTACCTGATCAGCTCCGTTTCGCTTCACGTCTCAACTCCATGAAAGCGAGGTCCACATGTCAGTATGGGTAATACAGTACCTCCCTAAACCCTACACCCTAAACCGATTGATATACAATGTATTGATTGTTTTCTTCGGGCTTCTTATAAACGGTTTAGGGTTTAGGGTTTATAATACCCAAGCCCCCCATTCTACTCATTATTTCCCCTATGTTGGTGTTGTTGGGTGTTATGGCGTTAGCCCGTCGAGGTTTGTTTCCGTACATGGGCATGCCTGCCTGAGCGCTTAGGGCTTTGGTATTCACGGTCTTGGGGTTGCATGACCCGACTATTCCCAAAGGCTCCATGTACCCTTATAGTAGATACTTAAGCCTTAAAGGGGTCCCTATATAGGTACTTTAAGGCCCAAGTATACCTGTAGCCGAAAAGACCTACCTTTTTAGTGTACTATATATAGAAACCATAATAAGGAACCCCCAAAAAGGTAGGTCTTTTCGGCTACAGGTATACTATATGTGGATACATGGAGCCTTAGGGATTCCGATCACATCTCACGTTTTTTGTTGTTCGGCGCGGCAAGCTCGACCCGCAACCTGAACCTCAGAAAGCCGCTTAGGGCCCCGGGCTCCTCATTATGAGTTCCTTACCCTGGGCATCAAAATAGCCCAAAAGCCTTACATAGTATGTTCTTTGGGCCCAAAAGCCTTTATATATGAGTCCTTAGAGCCCTAGGGTTATACAAGTCCTGAATCAGTTCTGTTTTTGGTTCTGTTTTTGTTGGGGGAGAGTGTTCAGCTACAGCCTACAAGTGTGCTTAACGGTCCATGTTCTGCTTTCGAGCCTTCATTCAAAGCGCTTGATAAAGGAATATCGCGTAAGTGATGCTTAGGTTCATCTTGTAATTTAAGGGATATTCCTTTTCTTAAGGTGTCAGCCTCCTGGCGTTATTGCTCCCAATCAGCAGAGAACCCATTTGAAGACTATTGTTGTTATTGTCATTACGATTGTTGCCATTGTTAGTTGTACTAACAGAATGTAGTTGCCATTTCGCTAGGCTTGAACTTGTCGGGCTTCTTGTAATCTCGCAGTATGCTGGTGCTGCCATGGCGCATCGCCGGAGCAGAGGTAGCATTGCTATTGCAAGCCTTGCGACCCTGCTGACAATCATTCAACGCTGGATGGCAGGAGCTTTCGCGCCGGTGCTTGTTGCAACTCGCTGTCCAGCTAAGCATCCCTCCTGCCGTCAATTCAGAAGGGTTTCGTTGACTGGTGTAGCCAAGCACTCTGATGAGCTACGAGGGGAGGGGTTGCAAAGTCCTTCCGACGGCAAAGCCAGGGGTGCTGGCGAGATGTTGCTGTTGGTACGCGGAGGCTGGCAAGGTGAGTTGTACAATTTGGAGCTGTCTTCTGCGATAGAGGCAGCAGGCGTAAGATCGGCAGGCGGGAATCTAAGCCTTCTTGGCGCAGGGGTTTGGCGGCTTCTAGGTTCCTGAGTAGTACCCTTTTGCCCTTTTTGCTTTAGGGTCTCCTTAGTGTAGAACCGAATAGTAGGAAAATGTGTACCCTTGTTGTAAATGGGCTACTCATGAACCCAGGCTTCATTGGCCGGCTCAATCCTCATTGGCTGTGCAGCAGGCAGCGGACGTTCTCCACACAAGAAGGCCGGTCGGATTACTTGCAGGTCCTTTTCAAGTGCTCCTAGGGCCGGCACGCTCTTGCAGATCTTTGTTAGAGGAAGCCCAGGGTGCTCGGGGCGCTGAGGACGCCGTTATGGGTGCAGAGCTCCTGAAGAAGGCGGAGGAGGGACTTGCTGAAGGCAAGGAGGTCAACGATCTCAAAAAAGCCAAAGAGGTTACCTGGTGGATGAGACTGGTGCAGCATCATGGGTCCAAAACAGGGACTCCACCGTTCCTGTTCGACGGAGAGTTTCCTTCATTTTTGGCAAGGCTCGGCGCGATTCTGGGCGCCGCTGGAGCAAAGCAAGCTGCTGCTGAGGAGCTTGCAGATGTACGGTTGGTGCTATTGAGGCTTCGTTTGCGCTCATGCGACGGTCTGGCTTGGGTTCGCTCTCAAACAGGTTCGTCGTGTACCTAAACCCCGAAAAAATCAACACCGATCAATGGCTATTAGTCTACATACTCTTGGGGTCCAGGTACCGACAACCAGGACGAAGACGGCACCACCTGGGCTTTAGCAGCTGCTGTAGGGCCAGACATCAGGCGCTCCGCTTGGCTGGAGCGCTGGCAGCATCGTCCATGGACCTTCACAGGTGCCATGGAGGGTCAGTTGGCGTCCGCTGCCGCCAGAATTGCGATTCTCTCGCACTGCATGCGTGCACAGGTGAAGGGTGGAATCAATGTGCTAGATCCTTGCGTTGGCTCCGGGACACTAGGCCTCCCAGTGGGCCCTTTTGTATAGTCCTAGGTTCCTTATAAAGTTACCCAATAACAAAAAGGGAGCCCTTTTTATTCCAAAAAAAATACCCTAAACCTCTGGGCATCCCACTTACCTTTGAGGAATGGGGTACAATTCTGACTGCTATTGCTACCATTCTTCCATTCCCTACTAACCAAAGGTAGGCCCAGCCCTAAACCCTAAACCCCTGGGCATCCTAGGACATTGGCTATGGCTGCAGCCATGGAGACTGAAGTGACCAAGGTCTTCTGTGTGGACGTCAGAGACTCTTGCTTGCCCAAGGCCCAACCTTTAAAGTTTAAAGGTTGGGTTTAGGGTTCAGGGGTTTAGGGGTTTAGGGTTTAGGGTTTGGGGTTTAGGGTTTACCCAAAAAATGCACATAAGCATAAGCATTTTGAAGGGATATCCCTACCTTACTAGGCTTCATTATAAGGTAAACCTTTAAACTTTCTGGCTCTTATAGTCTAGTGGTAATCGGAAAGTTTGACCTTTTATTTCTGTGACCTGTTGGGGAAGTAAGGACTTTGCGGAACACTTGGAGGCAAATTTGCAGTTTGCAAACGTGCCAGACATTCAAAAGATGACGCTGTTGCTTGGTGTTCTTCTGGTTGGCTCTTAGGACTTTAACTTTTGGGGTTTCTATATGAACCATAATAAGGAGGCTAATCCCTTCCCCCTAATATTAAACGGCCCCCGACAGAAACTCTGAAAGTGTTTTTATTATTAGGTGTACTTTTTATCTCTACTGCCACTTTTGAGGGGTCGTGCTCTTGCTCCTGGGCTGGTTTTTGCTCCTGCTTCTGCTGCGTCTCTTGCGCCTGCTCCTGCTCTTCTTGTTGCTTCCGCTTTTGGTCCTGCTCTTGCTCTTACTCCCGCTCTTGCTTTTGCTTTGCTCTTGCTGCTGCTCTTGCTGTTGCTCTCGCTCTTACTGTGCTCTGAGGGTATTTGGAGCCTCAAAACCCTCCCCCCTAATTCAGAACAGGTTTTAAAGGGCAGGGATGATTTCGGGAGGATTCGCCCCAATGTGTTTTTATTATCGGGGGGGGGGGGGGGTTTAAAAAAAGGGGGAAGGGATTAAAAGTTTAACTTTTTGGAGGGGTCCAGAAGTCAGCCAAGGTTGGAGCCCCAGGACGTCTCGGACCCTTTA
This sequence comes from Symbiodinium sp. clade A Y106, assembly GCA_003297005.1. NCBI lineage: Eukaryota > Dinophyceae > Suessiales > Symbiodiniaceae > Symbiodinium > Symbiodinium sp. clade A. Next base: position 153,288 of record BGNK01001014.1, read on the forward strand.
CCAGAGGCAGTGCTAGCTGCGACAGATATCGTTCTGGCAAATCCTCCATGGGGGAAAGTTTGCAAGACTGCTGAGGATGGAACGGCAGTGATGCAAAGCTTGATCTCGCAGGTTCCTTGGGCCACATTTGCATTTTTCGTCAGCACAGAAACTTTGAAAGAGATCGAGGACTTGTTGGATATGCATGAGCAGGTGACTTTGGGAAGCTCGTCTCGACCGGGGCAGTTCGTTGTGGCAACCGTACGTGACCAAAAGGAACACGAGCGCTGCAAAACGACGTCCTCTTGTCACATAGGTTGTCGATGAACTGTGTTCAGAACCTTGCATTCTCCCACAACGTATAGTGGTATAGTACACCACATGGAAGGCTTCAGAAGTCCATGTAACTTCAAGCCACCGGTAAATACTGTAGTAAAGTATCGTTTAGTGTAATGATGTGTTGGAGTCTCCTGGTTCGGAGGTTAACATGCCAAGCTAATTATGCTCTCAGAAGCCACAAAGAAGCAGTGCGAAAGGTGCCACATTCTGCTAGGGCTTGGGCTGGAAGGGTTGGCCATGATGCTGTGCTTTTACCAGGGACACCTGAAAAGCTGTGCAGCAAAACCCAAAGCCCCAAACCCCAGACCCGAGACCGAAATCCTAAGCCCCCAAAACCCAGACCCTGAAGTGACCAAATTCACACCCTAAACCGACGATGAAGGTGGCAAAACCGTCTTGCCTGCAAGCAGTGTTGAGTCAGCCTAGATCTTCGCGCGGAATGATCCAATAAATGTTCGTCTGTCGTCTGTGATAGGGGAGCATGACGGACCTCCTGCAAGATGTAGAGACGTCGTTAGCTCGAGCTGTGGGGCATTCTGATGGTTGTAGCGGGCCACTTTCGAAGAAGTTGTTCACGAGGTCCACCCACGACAGACGTTTGGACATGCGGTATGGGCAGATAGATACGTATCCTGAGCCCTATATAAACTTTAAACAATAAACCCCAGCTGCTGTTTGCTTGCCAACCGCATGGCTCAGCCACGTCGCAGACCCCCGAGCGGAGGTCAGATAACCTCACTGCGAAGATCGCTAGCGTTGCGAACCATACTCTAGGTCGCAAGCCCTAAACGGTTCAGGGTTTAGGGATGTTTAGGGCTTAGGGTTTAATTAAATTGCAGCCTTAATCCAAACCCTGTATAAAACTCATAAAACCCGTGCAGTAGCTCTTTTGATTGAACGCTTCATGAATGCCTTCAAAACCACATAATGCCACCATGCCTAATTAAGCCCCCTAAGCCCCTTGCAAGACCCTTTCTTTGTGTTATTTTGTATTTTCTTGTTATTGTTATCTAAACCCTGAACCTAAATCCTAAACCCTAAACCCTTAATCCTGAACCCTTAAACCCGTTGCTTGTCTTCATTCAGCGCGGCAGGCCCGAACTCTGGGCGGGATCTACCGATACGCTGGGACTGCTGCAGCGCCAGAGCAGGGTCCGAGGCACGGCTTGCAGATTGCTAAAAGTTTAGGGCTTTAGGGGTGTAGGTTTTTGGAGTTTTCGGGGTTGAGGGCTTTAGGGGATTAGGGTTGAGAGTTTAGGGTTTTAGGGTTTATAAAGTTTAGAGTTTGGGTTTTTTTTTCGGGTTTTCGGGCCTCAACCTGTCAATAGTTGATTGGAATGGGGTTTGGGGGTATAGTGTACTCCAGTGATATAGGGACGACAACGGAATTACTACGCCCCAGAGCAAAGTTGGGACTTGAAGGGAATACTCCTAGATCTGGTTGTAAGGCAGTGCTTAGAGTGCTTTGTGTTCTAGAGTTGACGGAGCAGGGTTAAGAGTTAAGTGTTTGGGCTAGGGTTAAGTCAGTTTAAGGGCGTTAGGGCTCGGGGTGAAGTTTTAGTTTAGGGTTTCAGGGTCCCGGGCTAGGGTGCTTCGGGATTTTGAGTCGAGGGCGTCTTTCATGGTTACCCTAAGGGTCCAGGTATCTCCTTAGGAGGGTCCGGAATCTCCTAGGGAGAGCCCTTGGGTCTCTTTGGGGTCTCAGAAGCCCTCAATTTTGAGGTTCCCCAATTTGTTAGGACCCTTAGGGTAAGGACAGGCAGCAGACGTCGTATACTTTTAGTGTCTAACTGTTATACATATTATATCGTGCCTTGCTAGGGGAGTGCACCCAGGAAACCCACAGATCCTGAAGACAGTCCATATAGAGTACTGTACAGGCTTTAATAATTAGAAAAGGGTTTTGGGCTCCTTTATAGTATATTTTTTACAAGGAACCCTCAGAAGAACGATGTTGGAAACTATTTAGGCTTCCGCAGTAGCCTTCTGATTCTACGAAGTGTTCTTGCTTCAGAGGGTTTTGGGGAGTGTTCAGCAAGGACTTCTGTTTTCTCGGACTGAAGGTTTTTAGGTTTAAAGTCTAGGGTCAAGCTGGTTCAAGCTAATGCGGAGTATGCAGAGGACAGAGTAACCCCATGTAGTTTACTGCAAGATACGCACGAAACCCGTTCCAATATTCAGGCCCCCTATATCTATTGGCTCAAGATCTCCATCATGCACATATATCTACACCTACTATCTTACTATCTTCACGTGCCCCGACTAGTGCTGTCGAGTCTATGTTGGATAGCTCTTCTCATTGTTGCTGCTATTGCGCTATTGCTTTACTTAGACCTATTGCTACCGCGTGTCGGAGGCTTAGATATGGTCTACTTCAACTTCCCCCAGCATCTCGAGGCAGGATGCACAGCTTTCTTGTCAGAAGACCTGACAGCCTTCATCTCGGGAGTAGTCCTTGCCTCAAAATACATTCGCGACCCTGACCAGGCTTCAGGTGTGTCGCGAGTTACGTACTCCCTGATTCAGGCTTAGAATTCGAGGACGTACCATCAATCGGATGCCGCACGGCTACACCCTATCAACGTCAGACTTACTGTGAGTATGTTCAAACGATGCACCAAAAGCCCTAAATTCATCGAATTTCCCGGGCTTAAGCCCTAAACCCTAACACGATTTCACGAAAACCCTAAACCCTAAGCCTTAAAGCCCTAAACCCTAAGACGATCTCACGAAACCCTACCTACCCTAAGGGTCCTAACACTTTAGGGAACCTCAAAATGCAGGAGTTCTGAGACCCCAAACAGACGCAAGGACTCTCTCTCTAGGACATTCCGGACCCTCCTAAAGAGATACCTGGACCCTTAGGGTAAACCCTAAGACGATTTCACGAACGCCAGGGCCTGAGCCCGGAAGCGGTCCGGGCGGCCCTGGCAGCAGCCGGGCTTTCCGCATCGGCCTCGGAAATCAAGCGGTTTCGGAGTTCCCTTAAGGGATCTATAAGGGGCTCCTTACGGGCTCTATAATAAGGGATCTTTAGGATTTAGGGTTTAGGGTTAATTTCGGCTTTAGGGTTTGGGGTTCCTTGAAAGGATCTATAAGGGGTTCCTTAAGGGCTCCTTTAAGGGCTCTAGAATCAGGGATCTTTAAGATTTAGGGTTTAGGGGTTTCCTCTAAGGGGAAGGGGTTTACCGGGACCCCCCAAGTGCCCTTTGATAGAGCCCTTATGGCCCTGAATAGTGGGTGTTTGGGGGTATATTAGAGGGTACAAGTAGCTGGGGGGTCTAGGTAGGGTTTAGGGGTTTAAGGGTTTAGGGTTGAGGGTTTAGGGTTCAGGGTTTCCTCTAAGGGGTTCTTTGAGGAGGTTTAGGGTTTCCTCTAAAGGGTCCTAGGAGGGTTTTAGGGTTCAGGATTTGGGGTTTACATAGGGGTTCAAGGCTTCGCGGGTTAGGATTTAGGGTTTAGGGTCCTAGGAGGGTTCTTTATTTGGATTTTATCGGAGCTCCTTTAAAAGGGTCCAAGGAGGATTTGTCGAAGGGTTTGTGGAGGGGTTCTAGAAGGATTTGTAAGGTTGTTTAGATTTGTCTTGTGAGGGGTTTGTTTTTTTCAAAACCACGCGTGGTGCAGGCTCCCGGGATTCGATACAAGTCTTGGGGTCTCTGCTGAACTTTGCTTGTTTTTTTTGTTTTTGTTTTTTTCGGTTTGGGGTTTGCAGTTGTCAGGGTTAAGCGTTGGAGGTTTCAGGGTTTGGAGTTTCGTCTTATTTTTGCTGCGGGGTTTGAGGATTTAGATCCCTAAGTCTTGGGTTTAGGGTTTCGGGGTTGGGGCCGTTTGGGCTGTCTGCCGAGGTTTCCAGTCAAAAGATCCTAATCCCCGAAACCCTAAGCCGAAACCCGAAGTGTAAGAGAGCTTCTCTGAGTAGGACGTACCATTCGGCGAGTGAGTGCACACTTCTTCTTCCTGCATGCATCAGGAGTTGCGGTACAGCAATCATGCTATACCCGACCTATTACCGGGCGACAGAGTACTATGCCGCCCCGCCTGGGTCCCTTTGCTTGATTCTTGCCGCTAGGGAAAGCTCTGCTGGCGGGGAGTGGTTGGTTGCTAGCCCAGAGGGTCCATATACACTACTATGATGGAATTAGGTTACCAAAACCATAATTGAGATGGTCTTCTAGGGCCTAATTCCATAATAGTAGGTATATGGACCCTCTGGGTAGGCATGGCTAACAGACCCTCAAACTGCGCGAGGGGCGAGTCTCCGCCATTGGCCTCCTGCACAATGTCACTGTGCCGGACCAGAGGGAGATGATGTCTGTACGGTTGATGGACAAAATCCTGCATGACCTTAAGGACCCTAAACTATGGGAATTATGGTATATTCCTTATAATGGGTAATGCAGGATTTTGTCCATCAACAGTATGGCTGCCATCAGCCTAGACCCTCGCCATTGGCCCTGCTTGGTCCGGACAGAGGCACGAATGCTTGAGATTTAGCAGCGGGCATGCTTGCTCCTCCTCTGTGTTGCTTAAAGGATGGATGTGCCCTCGATCCGTAACGGTTGAGTGTGTAGGTGTTTAAGTTTAAGGTTCAGGGCTTTGGCTGGTCTGCGGAGATTTCCAGTCAAAGATCCTAATCCCCGAAACCCTAAAGCCGAAACCCGAAGTGTAAGAGAGCTTCTCTTAAGTAGGGAGCTCTACCTTAACCCACCAAAACCGACATTTTTGTAGGGTCACTATAAATCCGATATTAGGGTGTACAATATGAACCTAGAAAAAAGTAGGGTTTGGCATGTTAAGGTAGAGAACCTTTACCCCGAAGCCCTAAACCTTAGAAGATAAGCAAAATGGGTTTTTAGGCCGAGACACAAAGGCAAAAGAGCCCTTGCACAACACAAAACTGCTTAAACCCCAATCCCTAAACGGCCCTAGACCTAATCCGGAACTCTGAGCAAAAACCCTACACATAGAGTGCCTTAATAGGAAGAGGGTCTTGCGTCGTATTATGGTATGAGGGTAAGGGGACAACAGGGGAAAACTATTTTGATTGGTGCGACCCTTTATTTTTGGTTTGCCGGGTTTTCTGCTACTACTAGCATCCTAAACCCAGATACCGAATAATCGGTTAACCTCCCTATAAACCTCTATACTAGTATGCAATCACTCAAAGAACCCCTACAGAACCCTCATAAGAACCCTAAAACCCTAATTGCCTGGTCCTGTGGACCCTCAGACCTAACTTTCTCAGGCAGGCGGCGTGGCCTTGCGCTATCCCGACAGTTTCCGGCTCGGCGGATTCACGACGCTTTCTGTAAGTAGAGATATATAAGTTTGTTAATAGGTAATGATATCGGTTATCTCATTTATTACCGATCCTTCAAGTAAGCGCTTTCAGAGTTTCTACGGCTCTTCAAGGCTTTTGGGGTTTCTAGATCCTACAAGAGGTTCGTGAGGGTTTTCGGGTTTAGGAGTTTATAGGGCTTAGGGGTTAGGGATGCATGGGCTTCCATGGGGTGGCAGAATTAAGGGCCCTCCCCAAGGGTCCAGGTATCTCCTTAGCCCTACATCCTAGAACCCTAGACCCTAAATGCTAAAACCCTAAATCCTAAAACCCTTAAACCCCTTAAACCCCTTAAACCCCTTAAACCCCTTAAACCCCTTAAATCCCTTAAACCCCTTAAACCCCTTAAACCCCTTAAACCCCTTAAACCCCTTAAACCCCTTAAACCCCTTAAACCCCTTAAACCCCTTATCCCTATAAACCCTTAACCTTGGGGTAGGGATGTCCGCCGGAACGAGGGCAGGGCGGTTAGAGCTGACGGGTTCTGCTCGGATCTAGAGGCTTTTGGGAGCTTCAGCGGCTTCCCAGAGACTGCAAATACCCCTTACTTAAGGAGTATACATTAAGTTATAGTAGGATCCTTTATGATTTAAAGTTATACCCCGGTTTTTTAAGGAATATACTTTATAAGATCTAGTAGGATCCCTAGTATGATTTAAAATATATTCCGCAATTAAGGGATATTGGAGTCTCTGGGTTCAGGTGGGTTGCTCTGTTTGCGCTCAGCAAGTTTCCGGTGGGTAGTGTGTTTGTCTCGTCACCCTGGTCTTCGTTCATGGGAATAGAAAGGGTTTAGATTTGGGAGTTTCCGAAAATAGGGGACCCTAATCTAGTACCCTAAATACTACGTAGGATCCTTATTACAAGGACCCCAAAATAAGGTACCCTAATTTTCGGAAACTCCCATTTGGGTGTTGGGCAAGCTCCAGATTTTGGGATTCGGGTGTTTAGGGCTTTGTGGTGTTTGGAGGTGTAGACAACCCACCCCAAGCCTTACAGAATCCTTATCACGCCTATGATCTGCACCCCCCTATTCGTCATGGCATTTAGGGCTCTTGTGATACTTTTTTAAGGTGTGTGCTTTCAAGCCGTTGGGGCCATCGGAATGGTAGGCAAACGTGATCCCCACCACTTCATGCCCTAAACCGTCAAGGCTGAAGATGTTTGTGAATATCAAAGGGCTCCAAGGGTCGGATGAAGGTAGGTGGGGTAATCCCTAAACCCTAAACCCTAAACCCTGGGGTAGTCCCAAAATAAGAGTCCTTATAGGGGATCCCACCTACCTTCATCCCACGCCCCAGCCGGGCCCCAGCCGAGACTAGGCCCTAAACCCCACACCCAAAACGCCGCAGCCCTAAGCCCTACCTGTATCCCTAGACCCTACAGAATAGTAGGTTATGCCCCCTTAATTCGAGAGTGTAAGCCCTAAACCAGTAGGTTTTTGGATCCCCCGGTAAGTCTTGAAACCCCATAATGTAAGAACCTGATTAAGAAACCTTGGGCCTATAACCCCACAATACTAGGGTTCATATAAGGAACCCTAATAAAGGCCCAAGGTTTCTTAATCAGGTTCCCACATTACCCAGGAATCCGGACCCAGCCTAAACTAGGCCCTTAACCCTGAACCAAGCACACCACATCCTATACTGCCCTAAGCCCTAGCCCTAAACCCTAAACCCTAAGCCCTAAGCCCTAAGCCCTGAAACACCAAACCAAGGAATCCGGACCCAGCCTATAGAGAGTTGGCTGTGAATCTGACGGTGGAAAGCTGCCGCTGGGCCCAGGACCTGACTTGGGACTTCCAATCCAATTTCGGCTTTAGGGTTTGGGGTTCCTTCAAGGGATCTATAGGGGTTCCTTAAGGCCTCTATAATAAGGGATCTTTGGGATTTAGGGTTTAGGGCTAATTTCGGCTTTAGGGCTTGGGGTTTCTTTCCCCCTAAGGGTCCTAACAAATTGGGGAAGCTCAAAATTGAGGGTTTCTGAGACCCCAAAGAGACCCAAGGACTCTGCCTAGGACATTCCGGGCCCTCCTAAAGAGATACCTGGACCCTTAGGGTAAGGGATCTATAGGGGTTCCTTAAGGGCTCCTTTAGGGGCTCCATAATAAGGGATCTTTAGGATTTAGGGTTTAGTGTTCCCTTTGAGGTTTCCTTTAAAGGGGTCTATTTTTAGGGATCTATAAGGGTTACTATAAGGGGTATTATGGGTCCTTAATATGATAGGTTAGGGTTAGGGTTTGGGGGTAAGGGTGTAGGCTTCAGGACGTAGGGTTTAGGATGTAGGGTTTCGGAATCTTATCAAATTTAGGACAATATAGACGTGTGATGAAGCGTGAATAATGAGTGATACTAATCCTTGTCAGAAGTTATCCCACAGCATACCCCCAAGCGCTTGAAATGACTCTTATCACGATGCGCATGAGTGTAGGCATGTTCGCATTAGGAGTCTTTTTTGGGCGGCCCTTTTCTGCCCCATTTAGGTCTATATTCGTCTTAGCTTGCGAGCTATTGTTATGTCGGAATCCCCAAACCCAAATCTCTAAACGCGAAGCCGTATCTAGAATTTGACTGGCTTAACTGGGCTGTTCGAGAATGATCTGGAGAGGGTAATTAGCAGACTGTCCTCTGCATGCCTTGCTGTTGATTCCCATGGTCTCTGGTTCGGTACAATGGATTATACACGAGTTTGTCCATCAGCACTCACTTTGGGAATACCCACAAAGGCTCAGAATGTAGAGCTTCGGAAGCATAACATTCATCTGTCTTCGCGGAAGGAGCTAAATGCAGACGAAGTGGTCGCACCCTGGCAGAGCAACTCTAATAAACCCACAACCCGAACTAGCGGATCATACCGTACGTCGGTCGCATATGGGCAAAATCCTAAGCCCTACTTCACCTCACCTCTATTCTTCGGCGTACCCCAAGCTTTGTTGGTAGGCTTTAGGAGCTGCAGAAGGAAACGGACCCTATAGACCCGATCCGTTTGGCATAGGCCCTTGGAAAGGGTCCATGATGCCATAAAGTAGATCCCTAATTTGGGGCCCTATACTACCAAGGGTACTTTATAGGAACCCCCATTAAGGGATCTACTTTTGGGATCATGATTCCATGTTAAACTCCAGTACTCTTGCGACCCTCTAGACGCTGACACCCTGAACGGCCCCAAGGATTCTCGGTCGGAGGTTCGGTCCACACTGTATTCCAGACCCTGCCAACTTAAAGGATCATGGGACTTGGTAACTATGGTTATGAATGACGGAGCTTTACTTTTGACTACGTATAACCTAATTAAGGTACTTGTGTCCCTACTTACTAAGTCCCAAGATCCTCCAAGTCTGTTTTACACAGATTAACCATCGGATCGTTGGGATGTCAGCAACCCTTGATTCTGAGATTCCTCTGCATATGTCATGTCCGTGATTTTCAGGGCAGGTCCTGTGAATAACGGCTCCATGCCCTCATCCTAAACGACTTTAGGATGTAGGGCCTGGTGGTTGGGATGTAACCTGAACACCATGCAAGGTATGGCCACAGACGGATGGCTACGACTACTCGTTCCAGGTGGATTACCCCCTTCTTTGGTCACGCAGCCTCGCTGCCTTCCGTAGCTTTGCTTCAGATCAAGATGTGGAATGTAGTAGACCCTCACTCAGGTTCCTAACACTGGGATCATATGGGATCCTTGCAAGAAGGGTCCGTGTACTCCAAATAAAAATGACTCGCATGTCAGGGTTGCAACAGAATTAAAATTTTGGGCGCCACGCCCCAAAGCCCCTAAACCCACAAGCCTAGACTGAACAATCGTCAGGGGTTGACGTTTTGGAACGAAGTCATGGGTGATGTTGGCCAGCAAGCTTCTCTCGATCCTAGGTGAAGCTTTGCTGGCTTTGCAGCTCCTTCGGGTAAAGCTTAAAGGGTTCTACAAGGGATCTGTACGGGTTTAGGGGGTTCCTTAAACGGGTTCTATAAAGGGATTAATAGGGGCTTAGGGTTTATAGTCTACTCGGAGGATCATGGGACTTAGAAAGTGAAGATATCAGTACAGTAACTAGGGTTATAAGCAATTGTAAGTCTAGTTACCGTATTTATAACCCTGGTAAATAAGTCCCATGATCTTTAGGTAAGTAGGCTCTGAACTCTTAAACACTCAAGCATCAGCTCAGCTGCAGTTGGGTTCTCCGCAACTTTGGGCATTGACTTTGGGTCTTTGGGTGCAGGGGGTTGAGGAGGTTTAGGGTTTCGGAGGGGTTTGGAAGTGCTTACTGAAAGTCGACCCGGAGTGCTGTACACTAAGGTTTGGCTATGTGTTGCTAATTTTCCATACTTTCCGGTTGTGGTGGCTTTCCGGCATGTCGCTCTTAGTCATCCCTGGCCCGACCGCCATGCCGCGGCAGATAGATCTACACTTAACCCCCCAGATAAGGCACTTTTTAACCCTAACTGTTTAACCCTACCTACTAAGTGTCCTGATTCTGCTGATGGACAAAATCCTGCATGACCCTAAGGACCCTAAACTATGGGAATTATGGTATATTCCTTATAATGGGTAATGCAGGATTTTGTCCGCCTGCAACCCCAAATCCCAGACTTCAAGATGCCAAAATCCAGGAAGATGGCTTAAATCATAATACAGATCCCACTAGAATTTATGGCCGGTTTAGGGTTTAGGGTAATTTTTGGTGTATTCCTTAACCAAGGGGTTTTGGAGTTTCTTGAGACCCTAGAGCAGAGCTGAGACCCTACTCCTGGGCGTAAGTTAGTCGATCTTCCTCTCTTTACCGAACCCTTATAGATCCCTTTAAGGAGCCCTTAGAAGATCCCTTTAAAGGTACCCGCAAAAGATTCTTAGTAGGGAATGGGGGAATGGATTATGGAGACTATTATTGGGGGTTCTATTATATAGGGACTACTTTATATAGTAGTCCCTATATAATATCACCCCCAATAATAGTCTCCATAATCCATTCCGCTATTCCCTACTAAGAACCAGACAGTCCTTTACCTGGCGGCGCTTTGGTTTTCTGTTTATTTCGCATGACGAAGCATTCCTGGATAAAGGACCAACATGGCGCTGAAAAGCAGGTGCGCTAAACCCTGAAGCTACGACCAAACTAAACACTATACAAGCCCTACACCTCTACCTCAAGTAGGCGTTCTGAGGAGCTGTGCTGGACCACCCCCTCTGCCGGCCACTCAAGGTGTCCATCGAGTTCAAGCCAACCGCTGTCTGCTTGCACAAAGGCTTCCTTAAAGGGGTTCCTTCACAACCTAGTGGGTGTCATAGGGCTTATAGAGCTGAAGCTTCTGGCTTATATTTTTGGATCAAGGGGCTGAGGACGTGGGGTTTTGGCAAAGCCCTAAATTAAACCCTAAACCCTAAAACCCTAAACCGTAAACCTCTAAGCCCGAAAAACCCTAAAACTCAAAACCCTAAACCCTAAAACCCCAAACCCTAAAACCCTAAACCGTAAACCTCTAAGCCCGAAAAACCCTAAAACTCAAAACCCTAAACCCTAAAACCCTAAACCCTAAACCCCTAAGCCCTAAAAACCCAAAAGCTTCAAACTCGAAACCCGAAACCCAGATTTGGGTTTCCTAGGTAGGGCTTTGGGTTTTATATTTTTACCTTATGGGGCTTAAGAGGATCTTATTTACAAGTATTTTTTCAAAAGCTTTAAAAGCCCCACCTAGTTTAGGTCGAGGTTTGCTGTGATTCGGGCCCTCCTGGCGATCTTCTGATATACGAGAGCTGTAGTTATTTTACTTGGCGTTCTTCTGGTTGGCTCTTAGGACTTTACTTTTTGGGTTTCTATATGAACTATAATAAGGAGGCTAAACGTTTAACTTTTAGGGGGTGCTCAGAAGTCAGCCAAGTTCTGATATGAGAGAGCTGTAGTTTTTTATTTTATGTCGCGTTTTTATGGACAATATAGGGGCCTAAATACGTACCTATACTGTTTTCGGGGATCGTTATCATAATTAGAGTATAACGGGGCCCAAAACCTTATGCTAATTATTAAGGCCCCTATATTATAGGGTTTAGTTTAGGATTCAGGGTTTAGGGTTTGTGCATACCCCAAAACCTTATTCCAACTATCAGGGCATGTTCCTTGCATGATGTATGACGGCCGTAGGTTTTGTAAGGCCACTTCAAACGTTGTAAGACTTGTTGGTGCAAGATTGTCAGTCAGGCTGCAGCCCGAGAGGGGTGAGGGTGATTCGAACGGTTTCAGATCTTTGGAAAACTACCCTAAACCCTCAACTCTAAGCCCCAAGCTGTCTTCTCCTTTCTTTGCTCTTGGACATCTGGTCTAGGACTTTGTGAGAATCACCGGCACACGGTCTCCTGCACCGGCCCAGGATGAAATTAGTCGATTCGCAGCCGTGCCAAGCACGGCTGCAGCGCTACTGCTTCTTGGTGCAGTTCAGGTTGAGAGGGTTTAGGGTTTAGGGTTTGGGGTTTAGGGTTTAGGGGCGAGGAATTGGCTCCAAGGTTACAAGACTATAGCAGGGCCCTGAATATGTATTTCTTCCATTGCCCGGCTTCCTTGTAGAATTATGACATACCAAGAGTCATGTATAATACGGTTGATGGACAAAATCCTGCATGACCCTGAGGACCCTAAACTATGGGAATTATGGTATATTCCTTATAATGGGTAATGCAGGATTTTGTCCATCAGCAGTACCATTGTGGAATTAGGTTACTTTCCTGCTATGCCACTTATCAGGCCCTTCCATAGTCCTCCCCTACTACCAACTTTACGGGATATGCAGTTAGATTATCGAAACCAGCAGTCAGGGTACATCTAGCTCTACCAATAACCTACTTACTAGCTCACCTGATTCCCCTGATACGGTACTTTTAGGTAGGCATCTGGGTCAAACCGGCGGTATGCTTGTGGGGTTTAGCGATACTTGCCAACCATGTGGAAATCTCGAGCCTTGAATCTATCTGAGGTTACCCTACATATATCCTTAAGATCCCTTAAGGGTCCCTAGAATCCGCGCTAGAAGGACTAAGGGTCCATACTGGGAGCCCATACTTCGAACATCTTCTAACCTTCAAATCTAGCCACTTGACAGGTAACCTAAACCCTAAACCCCAAGTCTTCAGCTTAGTTAGGAGCCGACTTGGCAGGCGCATTCAGAAAGGCCGTCACCCTAACTTAAAAAAAAAAACCTAATCCTAAACCCTCATCCCTAAACCTAACCACTTGACAGGTTTGTGGCCCAAGTGGACCGACCCAACTTTGGCGTCACGTTGGAGTCTTGCCAGCTGTTCCCAGAGACCACCCAACCCTTCAATCAAGCAATTCCTATAGGGGCCTGTATAACTACCAATACTATTCTGGGGGTTCCTTATTATAGTTATAGTGAGATTATACCCCAAAGCCCTATTCAAACGCCCACCGGACCGAATACTTCTATTGAGGAATTTAGAGGCTAGGGCTTAAGGGATGTAGGGTGAAGGGGCTTCGGGTTTAGGGTTCAAGGTGTAAAGGCAAGTATGTCTTGAGTTACGAGTTGTAGGGGAAGCCCTAATACCACTTACCGGATATTCCTTAGTTGTAATTTAGTTTTTAGGGTTTACATAGGGACGTTTAGGGTATATTTCTTGCTTACCCTAAGTGTCCTAACACTTTGAATGTAGGATTTCTGAGACGCCAAAGAGACCCCGGAGGCTCTCGAATATGAGCTAGGTGCCCCAGTAGTACCCTTTTCCCTTTTTTCTTTTTGGGTTCCCTTATTAGGAAAACGGGTACCCTTATTATTAAAGGGCTACTGGGGAACCTAGTGAGGCTTCTATACGGGCTTGACAGGGGTTTCAAGAGGTTTCAACCCCGCATCTTGCATCCTCCAATTGCACCGTACCCCGTAAATCATGCAACTCTCCAGGGGTTTAGGGAAGAAGCACTTAATGTAACGGCCTCAATAAAAAAACCAACACTATTTTTTTGGGGGGGGGTTCCTTATTATTATTATTATAGTATAATGGGCCACAAAACCCTGATCTAATTATGAAGGCTCCTATGTTAAAGGTTTAGGGCTGACTGAAGAAGCGTTCAGAGTTTGGGGTATTTCGGCTTGACTAACAAGCGAGGTTCGCCCCGAGTGCTCTAGCGCAATATAATAATCAGAATAGGGTTCCTTTTTAAATGGGTCTTTATGGGATATTATAAGGGTACTACAATATAGGGGCCTTCATAATTTGAATAGTGTTTTGGGCCCATTATACTAGAGTTGTAAGAAGGAACCTCCAAAGTAGTGTTGGTTTTTATTTAGGTCCCTGTAGTGTCTTGCTGGAAGGGTCGGGGAATCGAAAAGATAGGCTTTATGTAGAAACGAGCGCGTAGGATAGCCGGAACGAGAGTACTTACAGCTCTCCGTACCACCACTTACCACCTTAAAGGAACCCTTACTGAAACCGCTTTACATCTCTTGTAGAACCCTTCAAGGAACCCTCATCAAACCCTCACAGATTCCTTATAGAACCCTTAAGCCCTAAACCCTAAACCGTCTTAAGGCCTTAAGGGTGCTAACTTGGAGTTCCAACACTGTTGTGACCCTGCAGGTGTAGGTTTTTGAGGCCCCAAAGAGACCACAGGGCCTTTGCTTAGGGCTTCAGTGTTTTGGGGTTTTGGGTTAAGATGTTTGTTGAGGGTTTAGGGTTAAGGTGCTTATTGAGGGCTGAATGTTAAGGGGTTTAGTGGTTTAGGGTTTATAATGGTTTAAGTTTAGGGTTCAGGGTTTTTGTTCAGGGTTTGGGGTCTATAGGGGTTTAAGTGTTGGAGATCGCGGCTTTTTCCGGGAGATGAAGCTTAGTTGCGTGATCATCATCAGCAGTTTGCTTGGGATCTCGTCAGTTCGAGTACAGTATAACTTGCTTACGAACTGTACCAAGTGGGAACGAGCTATCCTCGTTATGTCGTGCATTTCTGGATGACCTGACCTGCCCTTCCTCTCATGTCGATTACTGTGTCAGTTGGACTTCTCAGTGGCAAAGCAGCCACCGTGAAAGCCGGCTTAGATGAAGAAGTGGGAACACTGAAACGCCAAGCACAGACGGCACTTGGAGTCGGAAGGGCACGCCTGCTGGACGCCTCTGGACGTGTTCTAGATGTAGGTGAGCCGATCAAGCATGCTAAGCTGCAGGAAGGTGATACATTAACTTTGCACATAAGCAGAGTTCAAGTCCAGGCCTCTGGCCGCGCTTTTGCAGCCATTCTTGGCGATGGCTCTGTCTGGACCTGGGGTGATGCTGGCCATGGTGGCGACAGTGCTGCCGTGCAAGATCAGCTGAAGAATGTGCAGCAGATCCAAGCCTCTTGGGGCGCTTTTGCTGCCATTCTTCAAGATCGAACCGTCGTGACCTGGGGTGATGCTCGCCGCGGCGGTGATAGTAGTGCTGTGCGGCACCAGCTGAAGAATGTGCAGCAGATCCAAGGCTCTGTCGGCGCTTTTGCTGCCATTCTTCAAGATCGCACCGTCGTGTCCTGGGGTGCTGCTCGCCACGGCGGTGACAGTAGTGCTGTGCAGGGTCACCTTAAGACTGTGCAACAGATCCAAGCCACGAGACACGATTTTACCGAGAATGGCGCATTTGCTGCCATTCTTGGTGACGGATCGGTCGTGACCTGGGGTGCTGCTAGCCAAGGTGGCGACAGTGCTGCTGTGCAGGATCAGCTGAAGAATGTGCAGCAGATCCAAGCCTCTTGTCGCGCTTTTGCTGCCATTCTTCAAGATCGCACCGTCGTGACCTGGGGTGATGCTCGCCGCGGCGGTGATAGTAGTGCTGTGCGGCACCAGCTGAAGAATGTGCAGCAGATCCAAGCCACAAAAGTAGACTTGGTTGTTGAAGAAAGCGCGTTTGCTGCAATTCTTGGCGATGGCTCTGTCTTGACCTGGGGTGATGCTAGCCATGGTGGCGACAGTGCTGCCGTGCAAGATCAGCTGAAGAATGTGCAGCAGATCCAAGCCTCTTGTGGCGCTTTTGCGGCCATTCTTCAAGATCGAACCGTAGTGACCTGGGGTGATGCTCGCCGCGGCGGTGATAGTAGTGCTGTGCGGCACCAGCTGAAGAATGTGCAGCAGATCCAAGCCTCTGTCGGCGCTTTTGCTGCCATTCTTGAAGATGGATCCGTCGTGTCCTGGGGTGCTGCTCGCCACGGCGGTGACAGTAGTGCTGTGCAGGGTCAGCTTAAGATGGTGCAACAGATTCGAGCCACAAGACAGGATTTTTTTGCTGCATTTGCTGCCATTCTTGGCGACGGATCGGTCGTAACCTGGAGTGCTGCTCACCATGGCGGCGACAGTGCTGCTGTGCAGGAACAGCTGAAAAGACTGTAGATGCTGAACCCTCGCAATCACTCCAACCCGAAGCAACTGACAAAAATCGACACCGAAGCGCCGATGGGGCCTAAACCCCAAACCCTCAACCCTGACAAGTGCGCGCGTGCCCAGCCAGGGTCGGGTTTCTGCTGCAGGAGCTTTGGCCCTTCAGACGCTTAGCTAGTTTTGTTTGAGGCGGAGTAGCCGTATCTCAAAGGGTTTAGGGTTTACGGGGGTGAAGGTAGGTGGGGTAGTCCCAAAATATGAGTCCGTATATGAGGGTTCCTTTATTCAGTAAACCTTTAATATTTTGCCTACATTCATCCCACACTTGAGGACTCCAAGTATCATGTTGAGTCCTAAACCCCTAAACCCCGAACCCTATAACCTATGCCCTGCACCCCTATAAGCCCTAAATCCCTGAATTTTGAACTCTAAAACCTAACCTTTAAACACTACATGCCTATAAACCCTAAACCCTGCACAGGGAAACCGGGTTTAGGGCTTGTGGTTTAGGGTTTAGGGTTTAACCCCACAAGCCATGCCAGTAGCATCTCTCAGTGCATGATGACACTTCAATAGGATCCCGGATATGGGAATCACTCCACGGCAATCTCACGTCACCGGAGAACCGCTGCAGCAAAAGTATCCCCTTGTAGCCTCGAAGTAGTTTTTACGTCATATGCTCCCCAGACCCTTTCTGCGCGTGTTGCTTCTATGTTCCTCCCTCTCTCCCTCTCCCTCTCCCTCTCCCTCTGCCTCTCCCTCTCGCTCTCGCTCTCTCTCTCTCTCTCTCTTCTTCTCTCTCTCTCTCTCTCTCTCTCTCTTCTCTTATACTTGTATACTTGCTCTGGAAGTCGTGAACACAGCAGAACTTTCCTAAAGTCCACGCACGTCATCATCAGAATGAAAGTATCGCTACGGTTCTCCACAGGGTTTACGGCTTAGGTTTTAGGGTTTAGGGTTTAGAGTTTAGGGCGTAGGGTTCAGGGTTTATTGCTTAGGTTTTAGGGTTTGAGGTTCAGGTTTTTGGGTTTAGGGTTTAGGATTTACGGTTTAGGATTTTGGGTTTAGGGTTTAAGGACCTTGACCCTTTTTCTTGCAACAAGTTTGCTTGAAGACACAGACGCTATCCTGAAGCCAACAACTTCCAAATGCCTAACTTTCGAACCCTACAGCACCCTGGCCCTAACTCTCTGAATTCTAAAGCAAACGCGGTTGGTGTCATCGTGATTTGCCGGACCTTTTGGCACACGACCCCAGCAATCGGGCAGCAGGGTCTAAATCCCTAAACCCCATGCAAACCCCAAAAAAACTCCTGAACCCTAAGCCTTAAGAAACAAACCTAAACCCTGAACATTAAATCCAAAGCCCTCAACCCTAAATATGGTGCCTCGTTGCCTCAGAGTTCGGGTCTTACTAGATACCTGGACCCCAAAAGTATGTAGAAGAATGGGGTTTAGGGCTCATAGGGTTTAGCCTTTCTGCAGGTGTTGGGCCAGTATTTTGTCTACTTCTCGGGGTTTAGGTAGGGCTTTTGTCTCTTTGCATAGGATTTCGACGGGTTTCTTTAGGGTTCGGTCGGGCTTCAAGTTTGGGCTTGTGTGTGTGTTTACGTACGTATGCTTATTTATATACCCTAAGGGTCCTACCAAATTGGGGAACCTCAAAATTGAGGGTTTCTGAGACCCCAAAGAGACCCAAGGGCTCTCCCTAGGACATTCCGGACCCTCCTAAGGAGATACCTGGACCCTTAGGGTAATGTTTGTGGACGTACAGGACTGGTAGCGCAAACAGTTCCTTAAGTATTCATTTCCTTGAAGCACCTTCGCAGCTTAACAACCCCGGAGACCTAAATTCCTAAAACCCTGAATCCTGAAACACCGACTAAATTCTCAGCTCTGTACGCTCAAGCCATTATCATCCTAAACTTCCAGACAAGGATTTGGGCCACCTTCTCATGGCTGGGGAAAATCCTGCACAGAGTGTGGCCTTGGCAGGCTAGGGGTCNTGGTGCCTCCGTTTCGTGGCGGGGAGAAATCTTGCCCAGGGTTGGGGCGTGGGGGGGTGTGGGTCCCTTTTTCTTTTTTTTTTTTTTTTTTTTTTTTTTGGGGGGGGGGGTGGTTGCAATGCTTAAATACAAAGCCCTATATGGGTCCAAGTATTTGATCATCACACACTCTGCAAAATAGTAACCTACATAACTACTATCCTAAACGCGAGTACCTAATCCTTTGGACCCTGAGGGACGGTTTTCTTGGTTGTTGAGTCTAAGCCATCTACAGGTGGGTAGTTATTAGGTGGGTAGTTTCCCATAAGCCTCCCATACCACTCCTATAAGGTAAAGGGGGTCTTATGGGAGTACTATGGAAGAAGAACTGCCCACCTGTGAGGGGCTCTATTGAGGGTTTGGAAATGCCCATACCTCAGCCTTCTGGAGGGATCGGTTTTATTGTCAGTTCCTTGCAGCTCTGGGCTTATCATGCCTTTGTAAATCCTAAGACTTCGATGCCGAACCCCGAAATCTAAGCCCCGAATCGTAGACCTCAAATCCCAACTCTTCAAGCCCCTGAAATCTCTGCCCAAAACAACCCGAAGTACCTAACCCTTGACCTATAAGATGCACCCCAATAGGCGAGAAGCTCTTTGGCATCCATTTGTGCCTCGTCGATGATTTCCGGATACGCCGGTACAAAAGGATTCATAGCGATGAGAGAGGGTTTAGAAGGGTTTCCATAGCTTCATAGTTGTAGAAGGGTTTGACAAGGCTGTAGGGTTCCAAGCCAGCCCAAAAGGATCTAAGCAAGGAAGCAATGGAAGGGGCTAGGGCCTCCCTAAACCCGTCAAGTTAGGTAGTAAAATAACATCTCTAAACGGCCATTATTCTACATGCTTTTGGGGTCCAGGTACTTGGAGGGTCGGGGGACTTAGTAACTGTTTATTTTTGGGACTTATAAGTACCATAACCCCAATTAGGGTCCCTTTTAGGGTACTTATAAGTCTACTTACTACCTACTTACTAAGTCNCTTAGTAACTGTTTATTTTTGGGACTTATAAGTACCATAACCCCAATTAGGGTCCCTTTTAGGGTACTTATAAGTCTACTTACTACCTACTTACTAAGTCCCCCGACCCTCCAAGTAGGGTTCAGGGATTTCTCCGAAGGGTCCTAACACTCCGGGAAAGCCAAATCCGGGATTTTCAAGACCCAGGTTTCTCCCTCGCGGAGGCTCGGGGCCCTGCTAAGGAGACACCTGGACTTTTTGTGTTAGGATTTGGGGCTTTTTGTTTCAGGGTCTAGGGGTTTAGGGCTTTAGGGTCCAGGGGTTTAGAGTTTACGGGTTTAGGGTCTAGGGGTTCAGGGGTTAGGGTATCGGGTGTAGAGTCGGGTTTTTGGTCGGCCTGACACTATAACCTATGTAAAGTATCTTGACGCGCAGCAGAACGTCAGAAGTACTTGCTGAGCGATGACAGTACGCAGCACGGCCCCCCACGGCAAATATGGCAACCTTTCACCGCTGATAGTCCTATCCCGCAATAGCCCTGACATCCTCAAACGGAAATCAACCCACATATCAAGCAACTGTGCCCCAATAGCCCTTCAAACCCTAAACCCTAGCCTAAGGGTCCTAACAGTTTGGGGAACCTCAAAATGTAGGATCTCTGAGACCCCAAAGAGACCCAAGGACTCTCCCTAGGACATTCCGGACCCTCCTAAAGAGATACCTGGACCCTTAGGGTAAACCCTAAACCGGAAACCCTTTATAGATCCTGGAACCCCCAACGGCAGATCCTCCAACGGTAAACCCTAAATCCTGAAACCCTATATCCCTTGCTCCCGAAGCCCTACACCCATAGGCTCCATAGTAGTTCCTTTTCGGGATTAGCTTACAGGATTCTATATATGAGCCCCCAAAAGGAACTACTATGGAGCCCTCGGGTACGCCCTACGCGCTAGCGTAAGCCCTAAGTCGTCTGAAGCACGGTTTTGGGCTTATAGGGACCAAATAGCCAATATCATATGCTCTCCCGAATGCCAAACTACTACGCTAGACCCAAGTACCTAAGTGTTGGCTCCTCTGCACCCTTAAAAAACCCCTGGAACACTTATAAGAACCCCTAAACGAAATCGTTGAGTACCACAATTCGTCAGTAAAGCCTAGGAACGATGGCCATTCTCGCCTGGGCGCCGAGGTTCGGATGTTTGTGTTTGGGATTGAGCCGGGACCTTAAGCCCTTAACAATTCACCGTTCTCGAAGTATTACATAAGCTTCCTTAGGCTTCTCATGATGTTCTGAGGTTTAAGGTGTAGGGTTTTAGGGTTATGATGACGGGGTCTGAAGGACCAGACGTTTCCTCAGGGAGAGGTAGCCACGCTTGATACAGAAGCCCTTCGCAAGCTCATCAGGGAGAACGAGCTCAAGGAGGAGAAGGAGCTTCAGGTCGCACAGTCTGAAGGCTCTACCGGTACGCCTACGAGGCCGGCGATACAGTCCACGGCCGCGTTGACGCCACCAAGGCCCAGCAGCTGGAGGAACCCGTGGCCCAGCAGCTGGAGGAACCCAACGAGGTCCTCGGACAGAACGACGAACTCGTGGCACCTTTTCGGCTGCGGACTCCTGCGCCGCACCGACAGCAACGGCCAACAGATGTACTCTACCTAAGACGACCCTCTGGTCAAGATTAATTCTTGGAACAGCCTGCCGGAGTTTATGCGGAAGCTGCTCTTGGCGACTATGAGGGGATTTCTAAGCGCCATGACGTGCTGACGTAGAATCGAAAGCATATAGGCACTTTTTGAAACTAGTATAGTAGGTTACAAGGGCTTGGGGTGTTTTACCTGGGCTTATCCGGGCCTCAGTGAATGTGGGTAGTTTTTCTAAACTAGGGTCCCTTTACAGGTCCCCAAACCAGTGCGGCACCCTTATAAAAAGGACCCTAATTTAGAGAACTACCCATGTGAGAAATGTGAGCTTTGTAGGCTGCTCCCGTCTTCCGTCGTTTTAGAAACTAGGTTTCCAGTAGCACCCTCTTGCCCTTTTTCTTTTTGGGTTCCCTTACTACGGTTGATGATATAAATGATATAAATCCTGCATTACCTATAATAAGGAATATACCATATATAATTCCCATAGTCTAGGGTGTGTTAGGTATTGCAGGATTTATCTCATCAACCGCAGAAAAAACCAAATAGTAGAAAAACAAAAAGGGCACCCTTATTATTGGCGGGCTACTGGGGAAACCTAGCAAAGCTTTGGCTGTACTGTTGCAATGCCTGGCCTCGTACTGGGAGCCTCGCAGTACTTGTTCTTTTCAGATTATGTCGGAGCCCCGTGCATGTCGTATCCCTAGGTATGCTTTCTTCTATGAAAGTTGCCTGTAGCCCACTTGACCCACCACCATAGTTAGTAAGGCAGCCTGAAAATAGAGCCTTTTGAAGCACTTAAGCCAGCCCGTGGGTGAGTTTGGGATGTAAGGTTGACATAGAGACCTAAATAAATGTGAATATTGTTCCGTAGAGTTTCTTATCAGAGTCATGGTATACCATACCCCAACGTCTTCTTCTTGAAATTGCTAAGGCTATTAAGGCTCCGGCCATGGTTTAGACTTCACTGCATTAGCCTCAGCTCAAGCAAGCCTGCAAAGATTGAACCCGTAAAACCCAAGCCCCAATGGTTCAACCAGCATCTCATTTGGGCTACCTTTCCAAGCGCTGGCCTCCGACTGAATGGAGAAATCTAAGACTCGATTCTCAAACTTCTATGATGTAGGGTTTACTAGATTTAACTCATTCTAGGGTCCGTATCAGTGTCAATAGGTTTTTTTAGTTTATTACCTCGAGCAGCATTAGTTAATACGTAATTCGGCCCTTGTTCGGGTTTCCCGAAACCACCCCTAAATCGTAAACTCTGCTTTCAATCAGAAAAGCTTCCTGAAATCTTCATACTTATCGATATTCTTCCCTAGGCCTTAGGCATCCTTGTTTTTCAATTATACTAGAATATGCCCCGGAACCTTCTTCTAATTTGTGAGATCTCGGCACTAGCCGAGAGTCAAGCAGGATGGGTTGATGTTTGGCTCCGTCCACGAGAGAGCAGCATTGGAGATTCGTTCAGCGTTTTGGTGCTTAGGAACCAGAAATGTAAAGCTTAGGACTAAAGGGTTTAGGGTTTAGGGGTACATGCTGGGTACATGGAAAAAGTCTTAATTGCTGGTTACGGTAATCCCTAAGAAACAGCTAAACTCACTTTTTTGCAAGGGCACCAAGTTCAGTATAGATTCAATTAGGGTTGAGATTTTTGGGCTGAGGGTTGACAATGTAGCATTCAGAGGCTTATGTTCAGAGTTACAAGTACGGGTTTACCTGTGTGGATCCCATCACACACTCAGGCCAGAACATATGATGTCGCAGGGTTTGGCGCTGGCAAGATGGTTTTTTTCAGTCCCTGTCGCCTTAGTTAGTGGAGTGCTAGAGCATCATACTCAAACGGCTGAGCCGATAGCTTGAAGGCCCCTGTATTGGCACTTGGGGGCCTTTGGCCGGAAGGTCAACCTACTTTAGAGGGTTCAGGGCTCCGGTGATTCGGACTCAGACAGGATGTAGGGCCACATGAGAGTGGGAGGGTTTTGGGGGTTGCCGTCGGGATGTAAAGGTTTGAAGTTTAGAGTGCAGAGGTGAGGAACCAGTCTTGAGGATCCGATCGGGGTTTTGGGCCTAGGGTTCAAGGGTTCTGGGCCTAGGGCTCAATGTAACACATGTAAAAATGCCCAAATTCTAAGGCTCAGCTCTTGCCTGGCCTGCAATTAAGGAGGTGGTCTTGTGGCTGCAGAAGATCAGCTACAGAGGGAGCATCTATTTCGACACCTTCCCACACAACGAGGACACGTTTAAGTGGGAGAGGGCTTGCCCCTGTAATCTAGGTCGCAGGGTTGAGTGGCAACCGACAGGATCGACATGCAGCATCAGCCATGTTTATAGTCCGTGAACGTTGCTCATCCCTAAACCCGAAGCCCAAATCACAAAACCCCAAAACCTAAGCTCCGCACCCTAAACCCAAAGGGTCCAAGTACCATTATGGTAGGTATGTTGGCCCCCAAAATATATACCATACCATTACTTGGACCCTTTGGGAAACCCTAAACGTGCCGTTGTGTTCGGCAGTCTTTGTATAGGACCCGGTGCGGGAAGCTGAGTACAACATCCGAAAGTTCAGGCGCCTCAGTGGTTCGGGTTTGGAGGGTCGGGGGACTTAGTGTTGATGGACAAAATCCTGCATTACCCATTATAAGGAATATACCATAATTCCCATAGTTTAGAGTCCTTAAGGTCATGCAGGATTTTGTCCATCAACCGTAGTAAGTAGGTAGTAAGTAGACTTATAAGTACCCTAAAAGGGACCCTAATTGGGGTTATGGTACTTATAAGTCCCCAAAATAAACAGTTACTAAGTCCCCCGACCCTCCAAGTAGGGTNTAGTAAGTAGGTAGTAAGTAGACTTATAAGTACCCTAAAAGGGACCCTAATTGGGGTTATGGTACTTATAAGTCCCCAAAATAAACAGTTACTAAGTCCCCCGACCCTCCAAGTAGGGTCTAAGACTTTGGGTTTCAGGTTCAGAGCTCAGGATTTGGTGTGTAAGTTTGGGGTTTAGGGTTTCAGGTTTATAGGGCTCAGTTTAGGGTTCAGGGTTAAGGGTTTCAGGTTCAGAGCTCAGGGTTTAGCCTGTAGGGTTTAAGGTTCTGGGTTTAAGGCTTAGGTTTTAGGGTTTAGCCTGTAGGGGATAGGGTTTAGCCCTTACTTGGAGGGTCGGGGGACTTAGTAAGTAGGTAGTAAGTAGACTTATAAGTACCCTAAAAGGGACCCTAATTGGGGTTATGGTACTTATAAGTCCCCAAAATAAACAGTTACTANTAGTAAGTAGGTAGTAAGTAGACTTATAAGTACCCTAAAAGGGACCCTAATTGGGGTTATGGTACTTATAAGTCCCCAAAATAAACAGTTACTAAGTCCCCCGACCCTCCAAGTAGGGTTTAGGGTAGGCAGAGGGACGGGGGTTCGACGGTACATGGAGAGTTCGAAGCACTTTTTCCCTGCTGAGTCTCGGGTTTCGGGGATTAGTAATTAGGTCTTACAGGGCCCCTGGATAGAAGGACCTAACTTTCTGGGCATCCTTATTGTGGTTTCCTTGTATAAGTCCTTGCAAAGATAGGTTTTTGAGGGTCCAGGTAGGGTTTAGGGTTCAGGGTTCATTGTTTTTTGGGATTTAGGGTGCTGGTTTCCACGTCGTGGTCGTTGTGTTCTGAGCCCACTTGTTCGCTAGTGGCCGTCCCACTGCATCCCACTTGTCAGGCCCGCCACTAACCCTTCCCTAAACCACACACCCGTCGTCGGGTGTTATAATAACGCCGGACCCTCGGTTTTGAACCCTTTCAACCCTTTCGTGAACCCTAAAGCCTAATTAATTAAACCCTGACACTCCAAACCGTCTCTTCGGCTGTGTTTTCGAGTTCCAAGCAGCACCAAAGCATGGCAGGATTTTGGAGTTTAGGGCCGCGGACTGTAGTGAACCTTACCTGGACCCCACAGTATGCACTGTAGAATAACAGCAGTTTACAGCTGCTGGGCCAGTAGTTTACGATCTTTTGTAGGTTTTCGTAGACCCTAAACCTCGACACCCCCCACCCTGGGCCCCCAAAGTTTGAAATCCGAATCCCTAGACCCCCTACAAACCGTGTAACCGCCCAGAATCAATCCCCGAGAGGATGCCAGCGTCTCTGACCTCCAAAAAGTTTGCGAAGGGCTGCGGCAAGGATTGCGGCANAACCCCAAAACCCTAAACCCCTAAACCCTAAACCCTAAACCCTAAACCCTAAACCCCTAAACCCAAACCCTAAACCCCTTGACATGAGCCGTCGTTGCTGCTTCGTGGCGAGGTCTCTCTGGCAGCGTGCAGAAAAACTGCGTGAAGCCGGCTTGGACCTTGGTTCGTTTTGCAAAAGACGATCATAGGCTTATAGGGGGTATGAACTGTGAAAGCCAAACCCTCTTAAACCCTAAATCCCTAAAGCGCAAGCCCAACAAAGAGCCCCAAGGCTTGGACGATTTTCTGAGGGCCCACGATGTGCTCGCTTCTCTTGAGCTTATGGACCGGCTTTAGAACTCTTTAGGTACCCAGAGACTCTAATACCCCTTCATCAGGGGGTATACCTTAAATCTGAAATTATAGTAGGGATCCCTTAATCAAGGAATATACCTTAAAGTATAGTAGGATCCCTTCTATGATTTAGGGGTATATTCCCTTATTAAGGGATATTGCACCCTTTAGGAAGGCTACTATGATGGTTGGGGTACTGTAAGGGGTCTAGGGATATGTCTATATATATATATAGAGAGAGAGAGAGTGCGTCGGAATACAGGCCTGTGTTTTTCATACTAAACTGCGTATTTTTCTCACTTTTTATAGTATTTCACTTAGTTATTTGTATTGGGGTAGAAAACNCGTCGGAATACAGGCCTGTGTTTTTCATACTAAACTGCGTATTTTTCTCACTTTTTATAGTATTTCACTTAGTTATTTGTATTGGGGTAGAAAACACAGGCCATTATTATATAGAACAAGTATTTGCTATTCACATACAACAAACTGATTTCGGGGCAGTGTCACTCTGAGCGCTTGACCTTAGTGGATAACGTTGAGTGTTGTGTGTTCTCTTTGCCTTTGCTTTAGCATACGACAGC